>JAOWBN010016440.1:0-22480 GCA_028565015.1 Pinguicula moranensis
CTAGGGGTGGCCAAACGGTTCGGGTCGGGTATCGGGTATCGGGAAATCCCGTCCCGATATCCCGTTTACCCGAAATTCAGTTGAAAAATTCAGTTCAAACTTTTTCAAAGCAAAATAGGTTTGCCCCTCCCTCTGGTTTGTGTCCCCTCTCCAAGATTTGTATGTAGCGACCATATTTGCTAAATACGAATTTGGATTGTTTCGTTCTGAAAAAGGCAAATGTATGGTCTTTGCGAAAATTACTTTCAAAGAATTGCTCGATAATATAGATCGAAAAGCTGAAATTAACTTTTGAAATATTTTAAATTAGATTTATGCTTATTTTTAAGCAAGAGATGACCGTGACTCCAGAAAACCTAGAGAAAACCTTCCAAGATTTAGTTCACAAAAAGGAAGCTTATGTGTTATGAGGACGGTTGTGACTTGTGAGTGTGAAATTGTTCCAATTTTTGTAGAAAAGTTTGCCCAACTGGCATCACCATTGCTTTGCCTTCCCAACTGATATTCTTTGCCCCCACCCCCCCAGGACCAGTGAACTGTGAGATGAGTGACAGCCAAGCGAAGCAAAAGCAAAGAAATTTACACGCACGCTGCACACACTGGCTCAGTGTTAAGTGGCATGACCTGCCAATCTTTGGTTGAGGGATTCATAAGCAAGAAATTGCACTATGATACTGGAGAGAAATTTGAAATGACTCCGCAATAACTGCTGATTCCTCTATTCTTCTGATTCCAATCATCCTTCCCTTTTGATAGAGTTTAATCTGGGCCCTTCTTCCTCTTGGCTTGTACTTCAGAGTATATACGTAAATAGCTAGAATTTCTGAATGTGCTTAGAGTGTCGCCCTTAAAAATCTGGAGGGCCCATCTTTTGGATTAATGAAGAAAGTCACTCCTGGTATCAATCGTGTCTGCCCACCTCAGTGTTTCATCATATATGCCACTCTTTAGATTCTCTTGAAGACAAAACCACGATGCCTCTGTGATCAAATGTTCATCGCAAACGAAAAACAGAGGAAGTTTACTTCAAGGGAGAACTTTCCCCTAATTGATTTTCTATTTTCAATAACAAACCGTCTCAATTTACAATAACCACCTGACTTGGCTTTAATAACATTTTGACTAAACACAAAACGTGATTTCACTAACAAAAACGTTCTAGACGTGCGCCGTTAGATCACGGAGGATCAAACTGCTCAAAAGCCGCCACGTCATGGATCTCCGCCAATGATAGAGTCGCATTCTCACTTAATGCATGAATCTTCTGAGACGCGAATTTCCTAACCGAATTACCAGAACAAGAAATCATCCCTCCTTCAGTTTCTGCGTCTGAGCAGGGACCATCAGATTGATGCTGGGATTTGGAAGCAGCAGAATCATCCAAGACTGTGTAGAAGATGAACGACAGTTCAATAGATTCAGCAAGTTGAGTTGGGTTGGTCGGACAAATTGTTTTCTGCTTGATTGGTTTGAAGAGAGAGCAGTATGTTCAAGAACTAGGCTTGATTATGCTCTTTTTTACCTGACACCAACAAGAACCAGGTACAATCTGGAATTCCCCTCTCAAATGCATCTTTTTTTGAATTGATTTTGTACGGTTATCCCTTCCGGTATCTGACATTGCTTTCACCAATCTTGTTTGAATTAGCAAAAACTGCAATGGTAAGGTGTGATCTTGTGGTATTTGCTAGAAAGAAGAATGAGAAAGTAGCATCTGGTTGTGGAACCTTTCCTTTCCTATCTGAAATCAGCCAAAGATCAAAGTTATAATGGTGGTTATTCCATTAGAAGCCCTCATCCTCAAATTCTTCTTCTTGGTTCACAAAGGCCACTTTAGAGAGGTAAAACTTTTTTTTTTTTTACAGTTTAGCTTTCTAGGTTTCAACCATGGTAATGATGTTTGTTGTTGTTTTTCTTTTTTGATCATTTCGTTGTTCTTCAGGTTTGTGAGGTTCGTTAGTACACCGGAGGTTCTTGAGAGATTCGTGAGCATTGAGAAAGAGATTGGTCAGGTTGAGAATTGAGTCAAATGAACAAGTCAACCGAACTGTAGAGCTGGGTGCACAGAGGAGCAAATATTATATTGATTTTATGGCTCCGTTTTGTATTTTCTTGGATTTGGTTTATATTTAATTGTGATCTGCAGTGATCCCTATCTTATCATCCGGTTTTTCCACCAAAGCTGAAACTTGTCTATTACTCAGACATCTATGATTGGAAATAAGAGTGACTGATTGCGAAGAATTTTTTTTGAAATTTATTAAAATAACAGTTCCTATTCTTGAGGTCTTCAAACAATCTTGTGGAATTTATTGATTCAGTACCTTGATACTTGCAAATATCGATTGGAGTATATGTGTGTAATCAATCCACCTTCATGATCTAACCGCAAAATCGAATTAGTAGGCGCTGATGGACGTCCAAGAACTCCAGCCGCTCCTTCTAAGGTATTACTCATCTTCTGTGGAGTATGAATATGTGGGTTTCTCATTCGTTTTTTATGTTAGAAGGTAAAATGACTTATCATGTTTTTATGATTACAGTCCAAAATTGAGTCCAATGGTAGTGATGATGCTGAAGCAGAAGAGAAACCGAAGTGAGTTCCTGCTCTCCTTCTTTTCTATCCGTGACATTACAATTGCTAGTGGTTGTGAGTAACAAGTCTTCTTGTTGGTATGAGTAGAGTTCGTCTTCACCATGTTCTTGAATCCCGGAAAGCAATACTCTAGAAAGAGCTAGCCATGGCTTATGCTCGGGCTCGGGCTCGGGCTCGGGCTGTAGGATTTGAGATGGATTCCTTGCATGATCTTGTATCATTCAGTGATGCTTTTGGAGCTTCTTGCTTGCGGTAAGTAAATAGCTGTACCATTAGCCACTGCGAATTTGGCTCCTGCTCCCATTTTCTGATTCAGCAAACTCAAACGATTGGTTCATGTATTCAGGGAATCATGTATAAACTTCATGGAAATATGCAATTCGAAGAATGACAACAAGATTTGGATGGATGAGGTTGCAGCAATGCAAGCTTCGTATATTGGAATACCTGGATTTATGGCTACAGGTGAAAATAATGGCATATCTCCCACCAATGGACTGCTGCAGAGTTCACCAGCTGATTCTATCAGTAGACAAGGAAGTTTGGATGTTACTGCAGGTATTACCAAATCAGCTTCCTTCATTTCAGTTGTAAATCATTCATGTTATTGAAGGTTTGACGTGCTCACAATGTTCACATTTCGAGGTCTCCATACAACATCCTGAACTGTGAGTTCTACTAACTTGTGTTCTGATTATGACAAGGAACAGGTAATGCTTCATCTATAGAGTTCAGTCAGCAAAAGACTGAAGGTTCAGCTCAGTTCCCAATATGGGGAAAAAACGTTCCTCCATATGTGCAAATGCCTCCTTATCCCGGTTATACGTTTCCTGGTTTTCAAGTTGGTACACTTCAGTATCCGCAGAACATGCAATGGCCTGGATGTTTCCACAATTCGGCTGCTTATCATGATAGAGACTTCAAGAAGAAAGACAGAAATGGGAACCATTCGGGAATTCGAGTGATGAGCATGAGCTTGAAATAAGTCTGTCGAATTCTGAGGAGCGGTCACATAAGAAGAAGCCAAGCAAACGCTCCTCTATGAAAGTTGTTATCCTTAAACATAAATTACATTGCTTCTAGCAGAACTGAAGAGAAGGGCAGTGACTCTGAGAGCTCTTCCTCTGAACAAGATGGTTTTGTTGATGGAGATTCGATAAAGCAGCAGGTGGAGGCTGCTGTTGGCTCGTTCAAGAAACATCACAAGCCAAAAACCAGGAAAGATAACCACAAGTCGAAGGATCATTCAGAAGTTGAAAATGCTGAGCCTCCTCATTCTGAAGAAGAAAAGAAAGGTGGAAACTGGGATATCTTCCAAAATCTCCTCATGAAGGATTCAAATACAGGCTCAAAGACTATCCGGATTCAAGATGAGTACTCTGCTGAAGAACCATATGGAAAGAAGGATATCTCGTCTTCTTTTGATCAGAAGTTGAGACCAAAATATGCAAGTGAAGACATTCTTTTTACTGAGAGATCCAACGAGAATGGACTGAATGGAGCCAATGTTAAATTTGAACGGGGGAAGATGTTCGTGGTGTGGTGAAAAGGAGTACTGATGAGGAGTTGCTACTTCCCGCTAGAAACGAAGGAGATGATTATATATTGCAAAATGCTCGTCTGGGCACTGAGTCTTCCATTGTTAAGCCCCAGAAGGATGAAGATTGGCTAATACACCGCAAATCAGATATATTTGCTAGCCCTCCCTCTTGGAAGTGTGGATCGAACAATTTATCATGGAGATCAAGCATCTGTGAACCATTTCCACAAAGGAGAAAGAACGAAAGATGTTGGTTTGGATGACTCTTTCATGGTTCAGTTGCGGTTATCGGATGGACCAAAGGAAACTCAGCCTAAGGCTAACATTTTCATGAATTCAGACAAAGTGTGCCCGAAGATTCGCAGGGAAATGTTGGAACTAGTAATCTTGCTGAGCCAGAAGACCTATATATGATGATTGGCCGTGATTCTGCTGCCAACCAAGTTGTTGCATCTTGGAGCCCTGAAATGGACTACGGAAACAGCATTGCGAAGGTTGAAAAAGTGCATGCAGTTGAAGCTGGTAAAGAACCTGCATAAAAACTGACAGCAAAAGAACCAAAATCTAAAACACCTGGCGGATCTCTTCTTGGAAGAAGCAAATCTGAAATACCAACATGGAGTAAGACTCCAGCTTTGGGAAGTGCAACGATCAGAAACAAATTCGATAAGGTATCATGTTATCATCACTCACAACATACCCAGTATATTATCAACTAAGTTGGTGTCTGGAGGTCAGATGTATGCGGCCTTACCCTTATAATTATACAAAGAGGCTGTTTCCGTTGCGACACCCAATATGAATTGCGTCAAATGTATTAAATTTCAGCAATTACCACATTTGCTGACTGCTTGCAGAATTTCCTCTGCTGCGAATGGGATGGATAGCTGATGTTTCGTCTCCTGCTAAAAATGCAGCTGTTGGATGGTTCCAATTTTCGGTCTGAGGTAGCTTGGTTCTGAGAATCATTTAGTTGTGTTTTGAGAATTATATTTGACCTGCTGCTTGAAGGATTATTCTTCTCTAACTTTGTGGCTTTCAGTAGTTTTTTAACTGAGGCTGCAGACTTTTTGGTTATCCCTTGTATCCCTTTTGATTCCTTCCTGTGGTATTTTATCACTGTTCCTGTTGTCATGGTCTCCAACGGTTGAATTTTCCTTGGAACCATGGAGACTGGGATTGTAGAAGTAGTTGTGATTCCCTGACAACTTGTTGGATCCCCTTTCTCTTTAATTTCATTCCTTATGTGTTTCATTCCTTTCTCAAAGCGAGCCACATTAGTTGTCACCTTGTAGGAACCTACCCATATGTATTTCAACATCACCAATAGACTTTCTTTACTTTCAACATCCACAAAAGTCACAAAACCAAACCTTAGACCAACTTGACTTACTTTTTGAGGAATTGTTAGCTACTGACCTTTCCTCGGAGCTCAAATAGAATTCTCAACTCCTTCCAGTTGTAGGTGGTTGGGAAATTTGTGAAAAAGAATGTAATTTCCTTTCCCATGTAGTTCCCAGTTGCATTCTCATTCCCCGCAATTATTGGTTCTAGCCTATCGAGCACATTTTCTCTTAGTTTTCCAGCCCTTGTCATCTCACTACATCCTAGGTTCTCTGCCTCTAGTGCAACAAGTTGGTTTGGGTATCTAGGATTATCTTCAAAGGTAACTATGGCTTTCCCATCTTGGATTTCCTGGCGGAGGTACTTTGGTCTCCCCGGAATCATCCAGGGGTTGAACATCTCTATTGGATCTAGGTTTCATAAAATTGGAGATTTAAGGTTCTAAGGGGACCTACTGGGTGGGTAATCTATGCGGAAACTATTTGGAGGAGCAATGGTGGTCCTACAACGGCTAATTGGAGCCATGGGGTGGGGGTTTATGCCTTGTGGTCATCGGAGCGGTCCACTTCAAGTAGGGTCGATTCACTAGACGAAACCCATACTTGTTTTTTTAATTAAATGCTTGCAGTTGCAGGGGCAATGCACCTCGTGAACATAATACTTGTATTAAATATTTAAATTATTAATAAAAATAATTACTAACATTATAATTAATTATTAACTGAGTATTTTCTTCTTATCAATTATCATTTTTTTCTGAGTATTTGCTTTAATTTGGTATGGCGTCGCTTTGTCTACTGGAGCTGGTAAACCGTTGTGCTGTCATAATCTCTCAGTTTGTTCTCTGCTTCTTCATCACTTAACTTGTCGTCTCTATATGAATAAAGAGGGAGAAAACCCAAGAGAATAGTTAGATTGAACGACTCAGTTGGAGATCTAGATCTGTTGTTCCCGGCGACTGCGTCAATGGCGTCAAACCTCTTACTGATTTTTATTTTTGTTGTCGATCTCATTGCCTTTGCATTGGCCGTTGCTTTTGAGCAGAGAAGAAGCATTGTAAGCTCAGCTTCTTTTTTCTTTTATTGAAGCTTATGTGAAGTAGTTCGTGATTGTTGCTCTGGATTAACGTTTGTGAGGAAATTTGTCAAGAAAGCGGAATTATGAGAAAAGCATAAAAGAGACAAAGGATTTAACCGGGAGAAAGCTCCGGTTTTCACTTGTATATTCAAGTATCCTAAAAAGGTTTAAATAGAGATCACTATCCTTGGTCAACAAGAAAACTTACCTAATTACAAAATTAGGAAACTTACCTAATTACAAATCTCTAATTGTAACTACAAATCTCTAATTACAAGTTAACTTCCATAATTAAAATATTGTTTCCATAACAAAATTGATGTGCGATTTACCACAAAGATAAGGAGATTCCCAATCTTTGTTGTGATGGATGGATTGGTCAAATTAGGCTTGAATCTTTTCGTCTTGGTAGTTCAATTTTAACTTTGGTTCATTCAAATGTTCAAAAGGAACTTTTTGGTCAATTTCTCAAATTATGTTTGCAAAACGTAAAACTTGTTTCAACACGTAGTTGTTTAGAAGATCGGCTTGGCCTCATGTGATTCAATTGTGGAAGTTACTTTGAATGGATTATTAAATCTTATAATTGCTCAATTCTCAGCCAAATTGCTTTCCTTGTGAATCTCTAGCCAATTAGGGTAGTTGGAGCAATTGTTGTGCTTTGTGCTATGCATTGATGATTTTGATGATGTCCATTCCCAAATATTGTTGCCTAAGCCTTAACTTACTCTGGCATTTATTCTTGAATGCAGAATTTGGGTATTGGAACTGTCATTTGTTTCCTATTGTCTGAATTATGTCTTGTTTCACAGGGGACATCGAAAAAAGATAATGAAAATACCTATCAGTATTGTATATACGACTCTGATATTGAAACTAGTTATGGGGTTGGGGAATTTCTCTTCCTTCTGGCCAGTCAAATCATCATAACGGTGGCAAGCAAATGCTTCTGCTGTGGAAGTCCACTGAGGTCTGGAGGCTCAAGGGCTTGTGTTGTCCTCCTCTTCATCATTTGCTGGTACACTCCCAATATACTCGGTGCATTCCATGTCATAACACAAAATGGGAACAAAAGATTTAAGATTAGGCTACTTCGTCTTTTTTATGCAGGGTCACTTTTTTCACTGCGAAGGTTTGCTTATTGGCCAGTTCTGTGAGGAATGCTTATCACACCAAGTACACAACCATGTTTTTCGATAACCCCCCATCTTGCCAAACAGTTAGGAAGGGTGTGTTTGCTGTTGGAGTAGCCTTTGTGCTTCACTAGCATCATCTCCAAGTTCTATTATGTGAGCTATTCCAAGGCCACGGGAAGCTTCACTCTGTATGGTGTAGAAGCCGGAGTTGGCATGTCAGCGTACAAATGAGACTCACTAAGCTACCATTCTTAGTATGTAACATTGATTGGCTTGATTGGACATGTTGATTATCTGTCTGCTTTGTATTACGCTAGTAAAGGATTCTAGTTTAGCTGAACGACTTTGTATTTTTGAGAGAAGTTGGCGCATTGTGATGTAATACCCCAGTTTAATCAGGCAACTATTCCCTGGGAAGCTAGAAGGTGAAAGGATAAAGGAACAGATGCCTAACCATTCAACCACCTGATAGAGGAGGACGGCAAGCAGTTGAAAGAATCGTGTGGCGTAATGTTATGCATTTTGTCTAGTTAGATAAGTCATATTTGTCTTGTAAAAGCGTATTGGTTTTGTACTAGTCATTAAGTTGATGGTGTGGCATTTGAGTGTGGACAATATAAATATAACATTGTGTACTGATGTGATCATGCTAACAATGCATGAGTTGATGCCTTTATTCCATCATTATGCAATGTTTTAGTCTGAATCATTGTAGTCTTGTATGGTTCAGAGATTTCAGCTAAAATAGCTACATTACCAGCCATTCAAGGCTGCCACCATCAGACAACCACTAGCTCCATGGGGAAGATAAAATGCAACAAGAGAAGAAAAGAAAAAGAACCTCAAATTAGCACAAATGCTCTTGTTCCAAAGTTCAAGTACTACCTTGTTCTTGCTGATTCTATTATCAAAATACAAAATGAGGGCAATTATCATCCAAAGGCTGGTAATTTGGACCAAAGTGGCTACGGGCAGAGGTAGAAAACAAGAAATAGCAAGATCATCTGCAGAAAAGAGAAACAGAGCAACTGGAGCAGCTGATCATGAAGCGTTTTCCAGGAGCTATCAGAAGTACATCAGAGTGATTCAGCCTGATCCATTTGAAGCCTAGTATTCACATGCAACTCAGGTACATACTGTAGCTCTTATACATTGATTTTAGCAGACTAGAAGCTCAAGAAAAATGCATGAAGCAACTCACTCGATCAGCCTGAAGGACAGACTAATTGTCTTAACAGTTATGTTTTTTGTTGAAGATCATGAGTTTCCCATGAACCATCAAGTGTATCTCTGCACGTGCTGCTACACATCTTGCAGATAAAGACATATATGCCACGTTCAAAGAAAATCTGGAGCAAGATTCGACCAAAAACAATTTGAAAACAACTTCCTGACCCACGGTTTAGGTAATCCCTATTTTTCAGGAATTTGTTGTCCTATTTAGCTTATCTGTTATGACTAGTTTTTTTGTGTATAAAGGTGGGAGATGAAAAAGGTAGAAAGGAGTGGAGAAAGCTGGGAAAAAATCTTTGTAATCCCCACTCAAGAAGCAGCAATAAACATTTCTTTCTCTCAGCCACAAAGTTGTAGCAGAACTGTTTTTCTGTCACGACTGTTACTGCTGAAACTTTGTTGATTTCCCCAAATATTCTCGGCTAAATCCATCATACTTTTGTTGATCTACAAGTCTTGAGGCTGCTTGGAAGAGTTGGTGAGGTGTAGGTCCAAAGCAAGATAATGGTATTGGTTTTAAGTTCATATATACACATGCATGTTTCCTTCCTTATTAGCTTTGATTGGCCATCTAACTGAATAGGAACTGAATCAGTAGCTAGTAAGGATTCAGGAGTTCGGTTAGTTCACTAAAACCTTATATGATAGCAGCTTTAACAATCAAATGGGGCGGTTAGTTCATGTCTTAGTTAAAGTAACATAAAACCAAAGTGTAGAGGAAAGAGGATCTTGTTAGAACTCTTAGAATCACACTCTTAATGGGCTTTTTATGATCTCAATGTTGCTCTGATACCTAATTTAGGAGACTGATTACCCCCTTAGGGAGTCAGGATTACAAGTAGATAAGCAGTGGTTGAAGAACCACACATTAAGTACCATAAAAAGTGTCTTAAGGTACACCTATGATCCTCTTTCTTTCAAGGTTGTTTCTCATGGACTAAAGGTCAGCAGAAGTACATTTCTCCCTTGCAATTCCATCTAGATTTCTTCTTTGATTCCTTGTTAGTAGTTCAAGCCTTTATTTGCAACAAACTTCCCCCATTTTACTTAAGTAAATACAACAACAAAATCAGTGCTAAACCAATAAAGCAAACTCTCCCTTTCTCTGTGGATTCGACCTTGTACTTTTCACTTGCTACCTTTTAGCTTGTGTATTGTGATTCAGGATAACCTTGAGCTAGTTTTCCAACCACGGCATGAAGAAAACAAGCCACCATGTACCAATGGAAGATAAGAAAGTTCTGAGATAATTCCTCCTACACATTCTCTCTCTCCACTCTATTCTCTCTGGATATTTCCTCTTTTCCCCTATTCCTCTCGTTCGAACAATTCTCCCTGCTTGCTTAGATTTTTTGTAGTAATCTGTTTCTTAGGTTGTTATAACTGGTACCAGAGCGAGGTTACTTGATCCAAACAACGGTATAACGATTGCTAAACGTAAGAATCAAAAATCCCTAATAATGGTGAATCCTCAGTCCAAGTCTTTACAGGATGAAGCTGCAGATGAGGTGAGACGAGTGAAGCAACATGCTGTTTCAGGGAAGAAACCAGTTCATTCCGTCCTGCAAGAAGAACCTATCCATGAGGATCGTATTGAAGCTCTGGAAGTGGAGGTTGAAATGATCAAAAAACGTTTGAATAAGGTAGCTGAGATCTGCAGAACAAGATGGATGGACTACAACTACAATCTGCTAGGTCGGAAAAATCTATGGTCAATTTCAGGCTATTATGGAGATGTTTATAAACAGAATAGTAATAAATCTATTCTGGGCGAGCCTTTTGAGAAAGTTGTGTGTGCTTCAACTGCTAAGAACCCTCAAGTGAATCCATAATTGAACACTCAATTTATTACTAACCGAGGCATGTTTGTTGATGAACAACTATGATGATGCTGGAAGTGGACGCAAGACTAAGATGTCGTACACGGATTTCCCTCATTTAAGTGGAAAAAATCCTCATTCGTGGATTGAGAAAAGCAACGGATTTTCTCCATTTATACAGGATTTTGTGACTTTGAAAGGGTGGAATTGTGTGGATGCATTTTGAAGGAGATGTGGATGCCTGGTTTCGTAGTTTGAGACCACCCAAGCCTACTGATCGAGATGATCACATTGCAGCTATTCTCATTTGGTTTGATATCGGGGATTTTGATAACCTACTTGAAGAGTTTATGTGCATGTGACGGGGAAAGAATGAGAAATTGCAAGATTTACTACGAAGGTTTGGCAGTTTGGTGACTTCTGTAATGATTGCGCACCCTGAGTTTGGGGAAATATTTTTCATGAAAAAGTTTTTTGGAAGCCTGTAGTTTGAACTAAGATTAGCTGTTAGGTTTGCCAATCCTAACACTCTACTCCAAGCAATTGCTGCAGCCAAGAGAGAGGACGCTCAGTCAGCTACCTTATTGATAAAGTGGTGGAAGGAGCAGTACAGAAGATCAGTACTAAACCACTCAACAAACAGGCAGGAAAATTAGAGAACAAACCAGTGGCACCCTGGACAAACAAAATTTTATTTCTGACGCAAACATGAAGGAAAGATTTGATAAAAAAAAAACTTTGTTACAAATGTGGGGTGACCTATATGCCCGGGCATCAGTGTGCAACTCAAATCTATGCATTGCACACAGATGTTGAAATTGAAACTACTCCTATGAATACTACAGCAGAGAGAGTAAGTCCTAATGAAGATTTGGAGCCAAAAGAGCCGGATGAGAGCAGTTTGTCACTTTAATGCAATATGTGCACATAGCAATCTCAATACATACAGAGTCAAGGGCTATTAAAAGGGTGAACCCCTGCAAGTGTTGTTTGACAGTGGGAGTTCTCACTGTTTGTGGATCAACTTTCGTAGAGAGGATGAATTGTTTGTTAGAGTACGCACCTCCAATGATGGTAGAGGTTGTTGATGGGGTTAGGAGGCTTAGTGAGGTGAGATGTAAAGAATTCAGGTGGAGGATGCAAGGAGAAGAGTTCATTTTCTCGCCTAGGATATTCCCTCTTCACAGCTATGATTTAATATTGGGTGGATACCGGTTAAAGTTGTACGGTCATGTACTCTATGATTACAATAAGATGGTGGTTACTCTCAACACACTTGAGAGGCAGATTCACATTCAAGCCTTCCAAGAAAAAGTGGAGATACAATGCTTAAAAAAATGACAATGCTGATTAGAGGAGGAATGGTGACTACGGTGGGAAAGATTTATTCAGAGGTTGATGGCAATGGTGACAACCCCATTCACGCGGAGTTCTTTAAAATGGAGACCACTAGTTGGAGTAAGACTCTACTCGAAACTAATGATGCTAGAAAAGTCCAAGTAATTGATGTTGAAAGTGCCATTGAAGCCAGTTCCATGGCTAAAGAATTGAATCAGTTATTGAGAAAATATGAAGATGTGTTTCCTCCAGTAAGAGGTGTTGAGCATAGAATAACATTAGTACATGGTGTTGTACCGAAGAAACAGGTGCCAATTAGAACACCACATTTTCAGAAAGATGAAATTGAAAGGATAGTGGAAGAACTTCTAGAATCCAGTCTAATAAGGAGGAGCCACAGTCATTTTGTCTCACCTGTGTTACTAGTGAAGAGAAAAGATGGGGGGCTGGAGAATGTGTGTAGATCGCCACTATCTCAACAGTTTAACAATAAAGAGCAAGTTTCCAATACCTGTGGTTGATAAATTGATGGATGAGCTATATAGTGCCATCTGGTTTATTAAATTGGACCTGAGGGCTGGCTACTTTCATATTAGGATGGTGGAAGAAGACATGTATTTGAACAACTTTGTCACTCACCATGGGCAATTCGAGTTCTTGGTTATGCACTTTGGTTTGTGCAATGCACCAGCTATGTTTCAAAGCCTAATGAACCAGGTTTTTGCTTCATTTATCAGAAGCTTTGTTTTGATTTTCTTTGATGATATCTTGATTTATAGCGAAGCTGGGAAGATCACATCCACCATTTTGAGGTTGTGCTAGAAGTAATGAGGAAACAACAGCTTCTTGCTAAATAATCAAAGTGTTCATTTGGCCAAAAGACTATTGAATATCCGGGGCATATCATTTCTGGAGAAGGTGTGGCCACAGACCCTTCGAAGATATAGGCAATGAAAGATTGGCCAAGGCCACCAACTCTCAAATCCTTGAGGGTTTTTTTAGGGCTGACAGGTTACTATCGTAAGTTCATCAAGGACAACTGGGCTATTAGTAAGCCTCTGACTCAATTATTGAAGAAGGATTCTTTTAAGTGGAATGCTGAAGCTGAGTTAGTACTTGAATTCTTGAAGCATGCTATGTGCACTGCTCCAGTATTGAGTTTGCCAGATTTTGAAGAAAAATTTGTGATTGAACCAGATGCTAGTGACTAGGGTATAGGCGTTGTCTTATCACAAAACGGACGGCCTATAGCCTAGTTCAGCAAGGCATTAGTACATAAACAACAAGGCCTTTCAATGTATGAGAAGGAGTTGCTTGTTGTGGTGTTGTTAGGAAAAAAATGGAGTGGATACCTACTTGGCAAACCGTTCATTATTCGGACTGACTAGCAAGCCTTGAAGCACTTGCTGGAACAAAGACTGAACACAATGTCCCAACAAAAAATGACTTCTAAGATTTTGGGGTATGATTATGTTGTGTAATATAAGAAAGGAGTAGAAAATAAAGCAGCATACACTTTATCAAGATTCGGGACAGGGATGCAGGTTAGTTGTCTCAATATCTTCGAGGGACAAGCAGATTGGGTGAGTGAAGTACTTGATAGCTATACAGGAGACTCCCAATTTATGTTGATCCTCCAAGCTAAGGCTGTAACTCCAACTAGCTACCCTGAGTATACTTTGCAGAATGGGTTGTTGAGGCGAAAAGGGAAAATATGTATAGGGGATGGTACTGACCCAAGAAGCAAAATCATAATTGTGCTCCATGATTCACCAATTGGCAAACATTCTAGAATACAAGCCACAATCAACCGAATCAAAACATACTTTTTTTGGCCTGGTATAAAGTTGTGAGGTGTGAGGTGTGTGCAGGCAACAAACAAGATTCTTCCACTCGAGCAGTGTTGTTACAGCCACTCCCAATACCTTCATCTCCATGGACCAGCATTGGAATGGATGTTATTGAGGGTCTGCCAAAGTCTGAAGGTAAGCAGTTGATATTGGTTGTGGTTGACAGGTACAACAAATATGCTCATTTCATAGTTATGTCACATCCCTATACTGTTGAGACTGTTGCAAGAGTATTTATTGATCAGATTTATAGACTCCATTGTTTACCATAAGAGATAATTTTTTACCGGAACAAAGTGTTCACCAGCCTCTTGTGGAAGAAATTCATGGCATTGGCAGGAGTAACATTAGCTCTTAGTTTTGCTTATCATCCCCAAACGGACGGGCATACAGAGCGTGTTAACCGTTGCTTAGAAACATATTTGAAGTGCATGTGCTCGCAAAAGCCTCACTCTTGGAGCAAGTGGTTACCTCTCGCAGAATTTTGGTACAACACCATCCATCATACCAGTTCCAAGATGACGCCATTCAGAGCTTTATATGGGTATGATGCTCGCCATATTCCCATACCAGTTAGAGCCAACACTACGGTAGGATTTGTCAAGGAGTTTCATCAGTAGAAAGAGGAGATACAAGGACTATTGAAAGAGAACTTGGCAAGGGCACAAGAAAGAACGAAGACAAACTCAGATAAGCACCATACTGAGAGGCATTATGAAGTAAGGGATTATGTTTATTTGAAGCTGCACCCCTATCGCCAAAATTCAGTACAATTCAGGCGGAACATGAAGTTATCTCCCAGGTATTATGGTCCTTACACAGTATTGGAGAAGATTGGTCCGGTGGCATATCGACTAGACCAGCCAGGTACATCAAAATTCCATCTTGTTTTTCATGTTTCTTTTCTTAAAAAGAAGCTCAAGAATAGGGAGAACAATTCAGAAATTCCCCCTTAGATGAATGTTGATGGAAGCTTCAAGATGTACCCTACTCATATAATAGAGAAAATGATGAAACCAGGGCGGACATGACCTATTGAGCAGTGGCTTGTACAGTACAATGGAAAGGCTCAAGTCCAGAACAGGCAACATGGGAAGATGCGACTTTTATTCTTCAACATTTTTCTCACAATGAGCCTTGGGGACAAGGCCTGCATAAAGGAGGGGCATTGTAATACCCCCAGTCCAATCAGGCAACTATTCCATGGGAAGCTAGAAGGTGAAACGAAGAAGGAACAGAGGCCTAACTATTCTTCCTTTGCGAGTAGGAAGAATTAAGTGGAATTTCGTTGTTTTAGAAAGGCGGTATATAGGCCCAATGGCCAATAGCAGTGTGCATATACGACTTTTCTACTCGGATATGGCTCTGCAGCGGATTCTGCTAAGCGAATAGAAACCAGTGTTCTAGTGTTTTATTTCTTACAAATACTCATGTCTTATGAGATGTATTATTAAACTAATGACCAAAGACCGAGGAACCAATTCTTCAATGACGGAGCAAAAGATCCGAGAAACGAAATGCAAATTTAGAGGAGGTATTTTAATTATTCTTTTAAATTAAAAAAAATAGTTCAGTAATCATTGAAGCTCCATCCCTGGTCTGGTGGTAATTCCCTTCCAAAGGAACCAAATAATATCCATGGAGTGAGACTGTGAGAGGTGAAAATTTTGTTGTAGTCATGTTTGTTATTTAAAAATGGAGGTTCAAAAATAGTACCAATTTACCCAAAGAAACCAAACAAGTCCTACATTACCTACGGACACGCCAAGCGAAAAGGAAAGGAAGGGTGAGATGTTGCGAGACATGTCAGAGACTCGTTCAACAAAAAAGAAAAAAGTCACAATTAGTAGAACGAATTGTACGACAAAAACAAGAAAGAAAATCATAAAAACAAACAATACCAATTATTATAATGGACGGAATCTTGACAAATTCTAGTGGTTAGATTTTATGTTGAGAGTGAAAATTTTAATAAAATATTAAAAAATAACAAATAAAACTATGAATTTTTTTTGTAAATAATAGAAACGGCTGATTTTGCAAATCTCAGTCTCAGGGGTACATTGTTAGCTATAAGAACGACAACCACATTAGAAGGTAACTTTTAGATATTAGTGAGATAAATCAGGAAGAAGATCACAATTAGAATATTTTGTAATCTCTCTTGTAATCAGTCTTGTACCATACTAACAATTTTGTATCTATAAATGAATACAATATCATACGTTAGAGATAATTGAAGATCTCTCCATTCATGTTTTTCTATTATTCAGTTTTTTTCATGATATCAGATCCTTTGGCAAATGCCTAATGCCTTGTTTTCTTTCGCACGCTCAATTTTGTTACTTTGCATTTTTGGCTTTTCAAGATTCTGTTCTTGGCTCTTGTTCAATTTGGCCAATTTGTAACAAAGTAAAAAAATGTTGTTTGGTTTATTTATTTCTCTTCAAGCCATAGTTCTGTTTGTGTTAATGGCTGCTACTGGTTTTACGGTTCCCAGTCTTCCTCCAGTTATCATCACCAAGTGTGATGGTTCCAACTATCTAGTATGGGCTTCTCAGATCTGTCTGATTCTTCGAAGTAATGATCTGATGCATATTGTTGATGGATCAGAACCGACTCTTGCTGAATTTCTAATGTCTGATCCAACCACAGTTGGCGCTGAAGCACTCCCGAAATCCAATCCAGATTTTATCACCCGGTATAAGAAGGATCAATATTGTCTCAACTGGATTAATTCAACTCTTACAGATCGAGTCCTTCATCACGTGTTTCACTTCCAGCGTTCATCTGATGTTTGAGATTTTCTAGCGAATAAGTTTGGTGGCAAATCAAAGACTGAAAAAATTGATCTATGGCATCGTCTTCAAATGCTTTCTCAGGGCAAAAAATCGTGTTCTGACTACTTGGATTATGCTAAACAAAGTGTTGCTTCTCTTCGTGCCATATGAATTGATATCTGATGATGATCTTATTCCGTATGTTGATGGCGGACTGCATCCTCAATTTGACTTGTTTGCTGCCAACATAACTATGTTACGTGATGAGAAGGGAATGGATTTTAAAAAATTGAGAAATCTCTCAATTCTTACGCTGCCGACCGTATCTGTTGAACCAGGCACCTTTTTCGGCCAGAATTCTTCTCCACATTCTGTCTCTTGGAATGTCCAGAAGCCATCCAACTTTCGTGGCCTAAATGCAACATCTGGTGGATTTGGTTCTCTGCTGATTGTTTCAAATCAACCGCTACAGGACCGTGGCCAACAGGCCAATTTTTGGGGCAATGGGCCTTCCAGCTAGAATCGGCCCAGTATACCTAACTGGGATCTTCAGCATAACTTTGGCCGTGGTAGAGGGAGAAATTATGGTGGCCCATCTCCAGTAGGCCGTCCCAATCATCCAGAATCCACGGAGCCCACTAATTCTGATGAGCCGATGAGATGTCAGATTTGTGACAGACCCCATCATACTGCATTAGACTGTTATCAGCGAATGAATTTTGCTTATCAGGGTCATCACCCACCCTCTCAACTTGCTGTTGTGGCCGCTCAGACCAACTTGGATATAGATGACAATGTATAGTTTGTGAACAGTAGTGCTAATGAGCACATTACTAATGACTCTACTACTCTTTTGCAGCAGCAGACCTATTCTGAGTCAAATTCTGTAGCTATCGATAATGGTATAGGTTTGCACATTTTGAACAATGGCTCCCTCTCCATTAAATCACCTACTCGTCCCCTTAAAATGTCTCGTGTTCTTCATTGTCCTAATGCAGTTGCTAACATTCTTTCTACATATCAGTTTTGTATTGATAACCATTGTTATTTCATTTTTACTGAGTCTGGCTATCTTAAGGACAATAAGATGAGGCAGACACTACTGAAGGGACACAGTGAGGAATGAATGTATCAGATAAAGCTTGGAACTAGTTCTAAATTAATTAAATATGCTTTGATTGGTCATGTTGGTACTCAAACTACGTTTTCAATTTGGCATTCCTGATTAGGACATGTGTCACCTATTACTGTCTGTCGCCTGATTAGTACTTCTGATATTAAAGGGGTGTTTTGCGCAGACCCTTTTATGCTTATAATTGGATTATAATAACTTTTTTTGAAAAAATGAAGAGTTATTTTTAGAAAAAATGTACTTATAATTGGATTATAATTTTAAGAAGGTTGCGCAAAACAGATAATGGATTCCCAGCCCAATTATGTGATGATTTGGGCCCAATTATAATTGTAATTACCCAAAACAAACCTCTAGCCCAATCCACTAATTCCAGGGCCCAATGAAACAGCAAAGAAATGTTTGCAACTTCTATTCAGCAGTTTCTAGCTTATCCCATATAAATACTTCTTTAGTATTATAAATTTTAGGGGTGGTTGGATATATCGGATCTGGAAAACCTTTCATTATGTCCGTTGGATCATTATCCATTAAAAAAAATAACGGAAATAATGGAAGTTCATTAAATTTATTAAAATATTATTTGTAATTGAATAAACTTTTTTTACACTATGAAAAAAAAATTACGAAATGCATAAAAGTAATATACATAAACATACATGTGTAATTAGACGAACTTAAACTATTAACATAAGTACCACATAAGTACTTTTTATGATAAACATAGTAAAATAATAAGTTTCAAACATAAGATTATACCATTTAAAAACAAAATAACATAAGTCATAACATAATGAAAATTAACGAAAACCAAAACATCCTCCGTTATCGTTTCACTAGCATAGCGAAATAATGTTTTTTGTCCGGTCTCTGTCCGTTAATATAATGAAAGTGAAACGGACATACCCAAACGATGATGAACGAAAGTTTTTGTTATTTTCGTTATCAGGTATTCAGGCCTAGTAAATTTAAAGTTCAGTTTTTTTTTCTTCTCTATCCTTAAATAATTTAAAATATTTTTTTTTATTGAAGTTACTACTACAGATGTTCATTAGGCTTGGTCACGAAGACATGAGAAATGATATAATGCACGAATTTTGTATAAGAATAGTGGACCCCACATATTTAATATTAAACGGATAATTGAGATAATGTTAACCACGTGAGATTCACCATTTTTATGATATTCTTGTGCAAAAAATCGTGACCTTAGACATTTTGGAGTATAATTTTAATGTTCGAAATTATTTTTTATCATACTAATACATGATATTATATATGACAAGCTCGTGCTTTTAGCACGTGAGCGCGACTCATAAATTGGCGTTATAGAATAGTGACCCCAATGTGGACGGCTGGAAATATATGTCACTCGTGACGTATTTTACCGTTGACCATTGTCACTTTCGTCATAATTCAATCGAAATAAATATGGAATGTGGCGTTGGCTGTTGGCAGAAATGATATAGCCCACGAATTTTGAGGCGTACGAATGATCACGAATGGACAAAATGATCATTTTATTTTTGTGTTAAATAGGGGTGTTGTGTTTAACACAAATGGCAAAACGGTCATTTTACCCATTCGTGGGTATTCGTGTGCCTCAGAATTCGTGCGCTATATCATTTTTCTGGCTGTTGGGGTTGTTCACTTTCTATATGCATTTATTTTATTTAATTGGAAATCCCACTTGGCACATGTGGAGCAATATCCCTATACTTGTTGGAGAAATAATATAGTGCACAAATTTGGTGTAGAATGTCGTTCCCCGCATTTAATGATCAATTGAGATTGATATTAAACACGTATGAATGGTATTAAATAGGTGAGATTCATCATTTTTGTAATTTTTTTTGCGCAAAAATTCATGTGCGATCATTTCTGTACTTTTTGTTGGGAATTTACAAATTCCCCCTAATTATTTTCTTGGTTCAAGAATTAAATAATTTATTAAGGCTCTTGACCTAAAAAAATATTTATGATCGTTTTCAAGAATTATTCATTTAAGATATATCATGGTGAATTACGCATCCCATCCCGATCATCAAGCCAACTTTTACCTCAATGTATGTGTGAATCCTAGAAATGATATAGCGCACGGAGATATAGGGTACAGGGACACGGAAGACAGGAAAATGACCGAAATACCCTCGTGTTGAACACTGGCACGGAACCCAACAGTGGGGTATTTTGGTCATTTTCCGTGTCTCCGTGCATTTTCCGTGCTTTTCCTTCGTGCGCTATATCATTTCTGTGTGAATCCATCCTCAACTTTCCGTCATAACTTGTTCATTGTTCACTTCGATCTGGTTAGAGATCGACGGCCAAGATTGCATTTGATTAGATCTGACAATAGTTTCTCCTCACGTACTTGTTCATTGTTCATTGAAAACCCACCAACATCAACAATTCTCGAGCAATTTTCTGAGAATTCGTGTACCATACAAGCAGGAATTCATTGTTTCTTGAAAACCCACCAGCAGGAATTCATTGTTCATTGAAAACGACAAACAATCAACAAAGATAATCCTGGACGTACTTGCCTCCTTCCTTCTCCGGCAGCGGCAACGTCAATCTTCTCCGACAGCGGCAACGTCAATCTTCTCCGGCAGCGGCAATGTCAATCTTCTCCGGCAGCGTGAATTTCCTGAGAAACTTCCCCATTCTCCGGCAGCAGCAGTGGCAATTCTCGGGCATGGGATGGCAATTCTCGGGCAATTTCCTGAGAATTCGTGTACGATGAATTCAAGAGCAGCCTGGAGAAGAACCATTGTCAGATCTAATCAGATGCAATCTTGGTCGTCGATCTCTTACCAGATCGAAGGCTAGGATTCAATGTAACGAATTTTGTCAAAACTTATGTCAACCGAACGGCCCCGGGTTTAAGTTTTAGGGTTATATATATAGGTAGTAATTTACATATTTATATATAAAAATAAAAACTAAGAATCTAATTTATGTATATAGTTATAGGTTTTAGCCTTTTAGGGTTTAGGGTTATATATATAGGGTTCATAATTTATAGGGTTATATATATAAATTATACTTTATAGTTTATATATACACTTTTATACACACTAAAAATTAATATGATTTTTAAAATTTAAATGATAAAAAAAATTTAACTAAAAAATAAATTAGCCATAAACCGACGATTCACGAACTGTATTACAAATCATGCTAGAACTGTACCTAAATTGGATGAATCAGAACCGAGAACCGGACCAGATTGGTGGTTAACCAGAGGTCGGTTGGTAGACGATCCAGGAAAATCCTGGATCACAAATCGGCGGTTCCAAAACCGGATAGTTCCTGGACCGCGAATCGACAAATCTGAAACTAGATCGCCCCCTCTAATCCTACATGATCATTTTCACCCAATCGAGTGTGTGAATTCACTATTTTATTTTGGGATATCCATAGTTGATAACTTAAATATTCACCAAGGGTGGGTTTGGTATGCGGACAGAAGGCGGATAAACTGGGTCAATTGGGGGATGTCCTGGTTTACCCTGTTTTGTCCTCTGTTCGGGATACACGCTAGTTATCCCGTGACCCAAAAGATAACCCATCGACCCAGGATAACTGGGTGTTTACTCCAGTTTTTTTGTCCCATATTTTGCAGGTTTTTCATCTACCAGCTTTGTCCCACGATTGACTCTACGAAAATACCCATACACTTAAACTCTATTTACAAATCCTACAAACTATAAAACCCCTAATCCTAATAGATCGAGGGCTTTCTCCAAAATTCAAAAATCTCGAACTCCTCCGGTCGTCGTGTTCCTCCGAGCTTTTATCAGTACGACGACATTTCTTAAGGTGGTATTTCTACTCCTTCTTCAGTCATCCCAAATACCCCCTGTTTTTTTTTTCAGTTTTGGTTCATTAGGGTTTTTTTTCTCATCAAAATGTTTTCAGGTTTATAATTTATTTAGGATTTGGGACCAAATCTAAACCTTTTTTGAAAGTCAAATTTCATTCAGTTAACCCCTTGGAATTTCTATTCGAAAATCTTCAAACTAGGGGTGGGCAGCGGATGTGGAGTTTTCGCACTCTGCATCTGCATCCGTGGGCTTTCGCATCCGCAAACTCCGCTTCCGCGCAGAAGCTGAACGCAGAAGCTTTTTGGGCTTTTCGCAATTTTACGGAGCGGAATGCGGAGCCCACTGTGAAAAACTGCGGTTTCTGCATTCCGCTCCGCAATAAAAATATTTACATTTAAATAATGTTTAATTTAAAAATATTAAAAAAAAACTAAAGTAAATAAGACATGGGCTTTTTTGAATTCATATTTCAACGTTCAACTTCAACCCTATAATACATTTGGGCTTTCGCGAATCACTCTTTGTTTCCTCTTCCTCGCGACTTCAATCTTCTTCGCCAGAATCGCCACTTCATCGTGGATTCTCTCAGTCTCTAGTTCCAGATTCAGGTAAATTAGTGATTCTAATTTATTAGTTGGGTTGCTGGTTCTGATTTTTTTTATAGTCTCTATTGAATTGTGTTTTTAATTTTTGGTGTTTCCTCACTTTTGATTCCCTACCTCAGTCCCTCTAGGGTGCGTTTGGTAGCTGGACAACAGTTGTCCCTGTTCGCGGCCAACTCTGGGTTTAAGTGGGTGAAATACTTGA
>JAOWBN010016441.1:0-10787 GCA_028565015.1 Pinguicula moranensis
ATCCGTAGGCACCCCTGGGGTGGGGGTGGACGCAGTCCCTGTCCCAAAATTTTATTTTTATTTTACTTCAGTTTTGTTTTAATTATTAATTCTGTTTTTTTAATTGAGTATTTTTATTTTAAACTTTTTTTGACATCTTTCAGCGAGCGGTAATTTTGATTTAGGATTTCTTTTGAATTGGATTTTTATTTAGCTATTATTGTCTCGATTCTGTTTTATAAATAAGTTTATAGGCTTTTTCATCTTTGTTTAAAAAATATGCTCTACTCGTGTAAATCTATTCTGAGCAAATATTTATATAAACAAATTAGATAGCTTTTATTTTTTCATTAAGTTGATAAAATTATTATTTTTATAAATGTTGAGCAAGTAAATTATTTTATCCCCTAAAAAACTTGTATCACTCTTTTGAAAAAATTAATTTTTTCTCTAAATTTTTTTTTATATACCCCTTTTAAAAAACAAAATTTTTAACCCCCCTCAAAATTTTTTATGCATCACCCTTTGACCTGACCCATATTTTAACGGATCATGTTGGCTCGTTCTTTATATTTTGGCGGGGTAAACGGATTGAAGGCGTTTAGCACAAACTTTATGCATAACTCTAGATAAAGATTGAGACAATGATACATCGCAAGAATTATATGCTCAAGAAATATAAAAAAGGTGGGACCCGGGTATTTAATACTAATCCTCACTTGTTAAACACCAATTTCAACCGTCCATTCACACGAACCCACCTTTCGCGCTATATCAGTTCTCATAGATTGATTATAGATAAGAATATAGGACAGTCAATTGGCGCATATTTCGGATGATGTTGAACAAGTTGCTTCAAGTTGAATCCTCAAATCATTTTCGCATAAAGGAATCCACATCATCAACAGACCTTTTGGGAGCGATTGGCATCGAATAATCCAACTTTTAAATTAGTTGCAATTGAAATCAAAATCAAGCATCAACTACTAGTGTACTGGTCTAATTTCTTTAAATGGAAAATTCATTAAAAATGTGTACATTTGCTCATAACTCATATTTGTTAAAATGGGTAGATTAAAGTAATAAACATCAGGCAAAAATTATAATGAAAATATAAATTATACACAACAACAACGTACCCAATAAATTCTTAACTATGTTGGGGTATGGGGGGTCAGATGTATGCGACCTTACCCTTATAAGTATACAAAGAGGCCGTTTCCATTGCGACCCAATATGCATTGCATCATTTAATGTATTGAGTTCCAGTAACTTCACTAAATAGAAGCACTGAAATTTAATAGAGCCATTTTGCTCAATTGTCAATGATAATTTTTTCAGCTCTATTTGCAATGGACACAATAAAAATATAAATTATAGTTCATTCAGTTCGTACATTTGTTAATAAAAGTAGATCACATTCACTTTTATATAATTTTGCACCCACATGCACATATCTTAAATGTAGGTTGGGTCTCCAAATTTCTTATCCGGCGCAGGTTGTCCTAGCGTTTGATACCCCTCGACACACAAGGCTTGCCTAGTGAGGTCGAGGGTTCTAATCCCGCTGGACGCAATCTGCTGCAAGATATCTGTGGGGATTAATCGGTGGTCTGATATCCTTATTACTTATCAAAAAAATACAAGAAAAATACCTTGCCCAAAACAAGGTCACATTCAGAAAAGAAAATACAAGGAAAATACCTTGCCCAAGACAAGGTCACATTCAGAAAAGAAAAAAAAAAAAAAAAAGGGGGGGGGGGCAGACCATTTTTTTTGGTCGGGGAATATTTTTTAGGAGGATAAATAAAAAAAAATTAGTACGTAGCAAAATAATTTACTTGCTCCCTAGTTCAAACAATAATAAATTTTTTTTAATATACTACAAGTTATATTTATTAATAAAATATATATAAATCCCAAAATAAAAATGTTATATTTTGCTCCAATGATAACAAAATTAAAATCAATGGTTATAGATTCTTTGAGAGTTCTCTTCATTTTTTTTGTTTTCTATTCATTTATTCAATCAAGGTAATTCACAATTTCGAATTCCTCAATTTTAAATTCTCTTATTTCAATTATTAGGATTTGATTTATTTTTAAAATTTCCTTGATCTTTAACTAATATGTCCAAAAATCTAAAATATGGGAGCTTATAAAAATAGAAAGGTCTTTGATATGTGCTTGGGTTTGGGCAATTTTTTCTTATTACTTTTGATTTTCACTTAGAATTTTTTAAAACTCACGATCCACAATTGGAATGAACACTATTAAAATTTGGTCAAACACATTGATTTTATGGCCAAGAGAACATTTAAATTTTTTAAACTAAAATATATTAGAAAATGGCCAAAAATCTAGGAGGGGCCAGGCACCCCATGGCCCCCTCCTCAATCCGCCTATGTCAGAAGAATTGCATAAACTTGCCGTCGTGCAGAATAATTATTATTTTGTGGGTTAGTTCTATCAAATGATTTATAATGATGAATGACAGAAATATGCCCAAGAGAAAATAGTTTCTAGGATTTTCAATAACCATTCAATGTCAAATGTTGGGAATCGTTGGCCGGAGATTAACCTGGTCCATATTGGGGGTTCATGAGAAGTCAGGACCTAAAAATGGTTTCGGACACCATGGTTATAAAAAAAGTCATTTAATGTTGAAAACTAAGTACATAAGTCCCACTTCATAGCCAAAATTTGTGAATATTCGAATTTTGCTGATAATAGCAAAATCTAAAAAATAAATCCTAATTAAGATTCAAAACAAGACAAACAATCTGCCAAAATCCAGCGTAAATCAAAAATAATTTCTTAATTGACAGACGATTTATCACCGAAAATGGCAAAAATAACTAAAAATATTAATTCCAAATAAAATAATAGAATTTTGAAACGATTAATTTTTGGACAGCGTGTGCATCGAAAAGACATTTTTGAATTGGAGTCTTATATGTGATTCTAATTATTGTGGTCAAATATATGCCCAATATACTAAAATATGACTCCACTTAAGAAAATATCACATTTAATTCCCTTTTTCTATTAAAATAGATTTTTCTAGATGATAATTCCCGTTTAATGAAATTTCTTGACCCAGTTCATATTAAGTTGAAATGTTGAGCAGAGGCTACACAACAACTGCTCCGCCCTGTCGGTTGAAGCCCGTGGTCTGCTGGGTTCCCTTCCCCTGAGACGCGTGTCCAAACAAATCTCACGTGTCAACACCTTGACTCCCACTTGTTGGCACGGACCCAACGAGCTATTCAGTAGGATCTGCCATTGCATCACATTATAGCTCCTTCTTACCAGCAGGCACCAATGGATTACTTGTCCAATTCATTTTCTCACTTTTTCTAGCCATGTTTCAAAACCCTAATTATCAAAGTGCGGACAAAAGTTTATTTTTTTTGGTAGGTAACGGGGTCTACAGAGTTTAGTAAGCTTAGTGTCTCGTAGCTCTGGTTACCCACTTCGGTATCCTTCAGGCTCATTGGGTCCTCCGACTAATCCAGATGTGACAATTGCCAAATTAATCCCAATACAGAAGCCCCATTGGGCCCCACTGACACTTGGTAAGCCAGGTGGCAGTGGGCAGAATATCGATCCATAGTGTTCCCACTGGAAATCGATCCCGCTACCTCTTGACAAGCGAGGAGGTAGCGGATCGCTGGAACAAGTTGCCTCGTCGACAAAAGTTTGTTTCTATTGGGATCGTGGATCTAAATTCAAATATGGATAGAACGTATTTCATAAATATCATAACAAATTTATAGTCTTTTGCAAAAATGTTTGGAATCGTAATTTTTTGGTTCATTATATTACGAACTGAAATCGGGAAGCTACTAGAGTCCCTGCATATTTCACGTATTCAATTCATTTGACATTATTTATCACTATTCATTTGACGACACAATAGTGATATAATGTGAAAATGAAGGTTCGAAATATTTTCTTTATTTTTGTTTGACCAACAAGGGTGGTCACGAGATGGATACCCAAGAACGGATCCTTGCGGGGTAGCCTGACCCTTACTTTTTTGGTTTCTTTACAAAAGTAGCGTATTTTTACATATTCTGCACGCCTTAAAAATCCGCCATTGCGATTGCAATATCATTTTCTTGACTTAGACGCACACAAGGTTAAATTCAAGCCCTACTTAGCATTAAATTCAAGCCCTACTCAATTATTATTGAAATCTGTCCTTTGATTGATGCAGATGCATGGAAATAATACGTACGGAAGGTACCTCCCCCAAAGTTCTGACCATTCAACTTATTCTCAAATATAGATCTTGCTTTTGAGTTAGGAATTGACATTCTTTGTTCATGAGTGAAACTCCAAAGAAAAAAATCTCAGAGCATGTGAGGGCTAGTGAATTTTTGACAAATAATTATTTAATTAAATAGTAACTTTATGTTTCGGTGACAATTCATTTGTGTCATCAGCTCGCGTTTCAAAAATGAGTAGTTAATGGAAGAAAAAAAATACAACTTTACTCAATATATTCCTAATTAAGTTGGGGTCTGGGGAGTTTGATATACGCGGCCTTACCCTTGTAATTATGCAAAGAGGCCGTTTCCGTTTAGCGACCCAGGTGAGTATCGATCCCTGAATCTCACATTTGTGAAGTGTAGTTCTCACCACTTGAGCTACCAGGGCTTGATAGTTAATGGAAGAAAGTGTTTCGTAAATGTTGTTGATGCATGTAAGCTGATATGATCAATTCTTGTGAAGAACGTGTTTCATTAGTTAAGGGCCAATTATGAAATTTGATGCCTACTTATAAATATTTTTATTCTTATTATACTGAATAAAAAAACCCTCCTTGCTGTGAAAATATTAAATTTGGATAAATAATGTAAATCTATATTTTTCGTTTTGCTTTCTCACTTGCTTATTGTTCAATCCTAACAAATATAAGAAAACGTTTAAAAAGTTACAAGTTCGAATCTTTCTATTTGTAAAGGAAAATAGTTGGAACCAAGGGCGAATTTAGAGGGGGCTTGGCCGGGCTCTAGTCCGGCATAGCTCCGGCTCCGCCCTTGCATCAATTTGGATGAATATGATAATGTTGGAGCTTGATTCTTCATAAAAATTGTGTAATTTTAGGGTTTGGTGTAGAGCGACAAGAAGATAGATGAGAAAGAAGATAATGGTGAGACCCACATTCTCTCACATAACTCTCAAAATATTAAAAAAAACACAAACCAATTTTATTTTTGAATATCTATAATATTTTACTTTCTAAATTTGAATATTTTTTTTTAAAAAAAAACAAGCTCTTCAAAAAAAAGTATTAGTTATTTTAAATAGTTGTATAAAATTATAAAAATAGATTTATTAAATAAAAATATTTAGAATCATTTAATAGAAGAATATTCTTTTAAACGTTTATTATTCATAAAAAATATTTAAATTTCTAAAATAAATTTAACCCCTAAAATTTAGGGCCTTTAATTTTTTTTAGCCCGGCCTAAATTATTTTTCTAGATCCGCCCTTGGGCTGGTTTCATCTGTGTTGTTGTTTTATGGCCAAAGCTGATTTTTTTTTATTAAAATTGTATTATATTTTAAAAATATGTTAAATTTGGGCCCCTTAAGGCTTAATGACAATTTTTTATAAAGCTCTGCCCTAGCTAGTCCTCGCGGACAACAAAAAACAAAAGCCATTTGTCTCTATGTTGTGGATTGTTGTTTGGTATAATAATGTGATTTGATGAAGAGAAAAATGAGGTTCTGCTGAGCGAGAATGACATCTTTTAAATTGATCGAAGTTCCATTTTAATCAAGATAGTTCAGTTTGTTCTGGTCATGTCAAGATAGTGTAAATACTCGGGAACTTCATCGAATATTTTGCACGAGAAATGGCGAGAAGGAGGGCAGAAATTTTGTGGGGAAGGGTGTATTTGGAGAATATTGCCGTTTGACGGTAAAAAGATCTGGGTTTGCTGCGATAAAACACTTTTTCTCTGTCCCACTCCACTGGCTACAATTGTATTCAATTATTACCAACTTCAATGAGAATGGGACCTTTGTGCTCAGACTATTCTTAATGCTATATGCAAGCTGGTCTTCGATTTAGTGGTCCAGATCGACATACAGACCAGAGCAATTATGATTCCGTAGTAAAGGGCTAGTTCAAACTGACTATCATCCATTTATTAGAAAGAAATTTTTGTTTTTGTTTTACCTTTTTGGAAGTTGTATGGCCTAACCCACCTGGAAAAGAAGGTTTGGCCATTACCCAGAGTCTTATTTCTCCTGTAATGTTGCAATGGGAACCGAGGAAGGAAAATCCTTGGCTGAAACGCCTACATGGGCAGTGGCAACTGTCATCAGCCTTATGGTGGCTGTTGGGTTCGTTATTCATGGAGGGTTGAAGAAGTTTGGGAAGGTTTAGATTCTTGATCTCTTATTTGTTATTATTACATTGAACTGTTTCTGAATCTTTTAATCAACGTTAAAAAGTGAAAACAATTTCTCAACATTTGGATCACCTTTTCATTGGTGCTGTTTTACTGTAGTGGCTGGATAGGACTAAACGGAAGCAACTTCTCGCAGCTCTGGAAAAGATCAGAGAAGGTAGGACGGGGTGCTCTTTTATGGTAGGCTTTTTAGTATGCGCTGCCTTCAGTTAAAATGGAGTTTTAATTGTTTAAGCATCTTCTATGGTTTAAACCAGAGTTAATGGTATTTGGACTTCTGTCTCTGCTGATGGGTCATTGGATAGTTTTTGTGGCGAAAATTTGTGTCAAGTCATCAGCAATGAGTAGCCGATTCTATCCATGCGCGGCTACAAATTACGCCAAGCGTCAAACACTTGAAAATTATGATGTTCAAAACTCCTCAATTTCTAGATCCTTGCTGGAAGATGTGCATCAAGATTTCTGTCCCAAGGTACTCTTTTGCATTTTAACACTTGAAAAACTAATGTCTGCTGGTAAAATGCAGTTACACTTTGCTCTTCATTTCTGAGGCTAAGTTATTGAGGTCTGGTGTCAGCCAATAATGGTATTTACTCGAACTAATGTACTCTACAATGTGATTTGATGATGAGAATTTTCAGTTGGTGAATTTCTTACTCCAGGAATAATTGTGGGTAGATATCCTATGTTTCATTTATTCAAACATGAAGTATTGGCTAATCCTCAAATTTATTGTGATATTCTATCATGGGAAAGTAGAAAGAGCATCTTCACATTTGATCTAGTGGCAAAAACTGGTAGCCGTAACCTGCCTTTCAAGAGTGCTTTATGTGAATGAACTTGATTTGATGAGGCACGGTACAATAGATTCGTAATATTTAAGTTGCTCTAAAAATGTAATTTAAAAATCTCAGGGGCTTTCTCAAGAGAATTCTCCATACTAGGTGAAACCGTTTTAGACAAGTTAATTTACCTGCTCCAGTATGGGAAACCAGACTCTAGGCTTCCTTCTAGCCACAGTGTGTCAACTTTGAAAAACATCAGCTAGTTTCTTTATCTGCTCATTTTAGATGGAATTGTTTGACATCTAGTTCTTTCCCAGGGCCACGAACCATTTGCTTCATATGAGAGCCTTGAGCAACTTCACCGCTTCTTGTTTGTTCTTGGCGTAACCCATGTCTCCTATAGCTTTTTAGCTGTTGCACTTGCCATGATCAAGGTCAACATATTCTTCTTCATTTTTTCCACTTGAGACAGATGTGTTGTGCTTCATACAGTATCAAGACTAGCAGTCATATGTGCAGATCTATAGCTGGAGGAGATGGGAAAATCATGCCAAGACTATGGCTTTACGAGGCTTGCTAACTGTTGGTACTTCTACTTGTGATTGATATGATTCCCAAAATTTCTGTCAAATTGACCTTATACCTGATGGAAAATGATGAAATTCTTTCCCTTACAACTTTAAGACAGATTCTGAAGATGCTGGAAGAAATGGTGCGCAAATAAGGCGCTTATCAAGTTTGCTGTATCCCCACAGCCTTGGTGATTGATGTGATTCCTGAAATTTATGTATTGATCTATCAACCATTGGAACTGATGACTTCTTTACCTTCAACTTTGAGACAGATTCTGAAGGCGCTGGTAGAAATGGTGTACAAATAAGGCGTCTATCAAGTTTTATATTTCACCGCACTTCTCATCCGTGGAGCCAGCATGGGTTTCTTGTATGGCTGGTATAATCCTGCAAAGTTTCTAACACTCCACCCAGTGATTCAAATGAAGAGTTTCACAGAGTTTTATGGACTATTATTGATATTGCTGACTAAACTAATCTGTAAACATCTGGGCAACCATCATGTAATAAATATATGATGTTTCTTTCTTGTTCTTCATATAAGCAATTGCATCACAGTCAGTTCTTGTTTGCCTTTAGATAAAGTATAGATGCTGTTGCAATACAACTAAATCATCAATGTTTTCTTGTTTCATATGTTACTGCCTAGAATACAACTTCTTGTTTTCCTCTGTACTTCTCTACATATTGGCTTTCGATCTTTCCTTATGATCTTCCCTTTCAGTTGTGTTTCAGCCGTCAATTCTGGAGTTCAATTAACCAAGCTGACTACTCAGCCCTGCGATTGGGGTTCATCACAGTAAGATGCCTCTCTAAAATTAAAGTCACTATCATTCTTCATCTTAAAGGTGCTCAGATGAGCTTATAATCTCATCAAACTATCTGACAAGAGTCATATGATATTTATTTGAGAGCCATATGATGTTATTTATTGCATTTAGCTAGATAGATCCCATTGTATCAAGAAGAAAATTGTCATCGCTGGATAAATGATCTTTAAAATTTCTATACACATGTCTTTGGTGCCAGAGTCAACCTTATTTGAGATCATAGGCAGATAAGTTTAATAACCATATTCATTCCTAGACTGTGATGGCTAATTTCTTATGGGCTCCAGTTTATATGAAAACTTAAGAAGCATGTTTTCCAGCTAAAGATCTTGCATATCTAATCTCCAAAAACATTTAAGCAATCCAATGCTTATAGGTCTTTCAACCTAAGGTACTACTTTTCTGATTTAGATATTGTAAATCCTTCAAAAACTGGCTTTTGTCATTTGCAGTTCTTTTGTCAGTAATTGGCATCCGCCCGAAGGATATCCTTTAATTAATTTAATAAAATAAGGAAGGAGGTCGATCGTGATGATACTTATCTGAATCGATACCTCCTTCCTAATTAAAAAAAAAGTTCTTTTGTCAGTAATCATTTGACGAAATTGCTAGATGCTAGAGCTCTATTCGTTATCATGATTACACATGCGAATTGTTGTACATGAAATGACAAGCTTGCTGTGAGAATCAATTATACTGGGAAGAGGAGATCATACCAATGAATTAGGAGGTGATAATCTATAAGTCAAACAATTTGTCTTAGAAATAGAGACTCAGGGTATGTTTATTATTCACCCAAATAGAATCATTAAAATGTAGACAAGTACAGAAACTCATGGTACAAGAAATTTTGTGACTATATTTATGTGTCAAATATAAATACATTTAAGATTCAATGTTTGTGGAGAGGGTGACTGGTTATGTACAAGACTAACAAGAAAGACATGCTACTAAGGTTACAGGATGCCAGACAAGGCCAGCTACACAGGGAACAGAGACTTGGAGTTGCATAGGCTAGCCTTTTGCACATTCAAGTACCTCCTTGTTGTCTTCTTATTTTGTTTTCGTTATTTCTTTTTCTGTACACCGGACAATCACCAGAAATCACCTACAGAGTGAGGCTGATTCTACGATGGAGGTAGGTCACCAGCTTGGTATATCATATGAACCATTCACTAATGAAACTAAGGATAATTAGATTTCTACCAATAAAGGGATGTACATTTCTTATTTTATTTATGAAAGTTGGCTTATTAAGAAAAAAAAATAAGAAGAGTGCGAAGCACGAGAACAGGAGAGTCAAAGAAAAGAGAGTTTTTGAGTCACCATCTTGCAGCCAAAATATGTTTTGTAGAAAATGTGCATGATCCGTCGGTTTTACAAAACATGCACATGCCGGGTTGAAAAGTTCAACCCGCAAACTATGTTCGAAAAATCCTTTGGTACAAATTGTTTTTGAGTGAAATACAGTAGAAAAGAACATATGTTATTCCTCGAACCCAAAGGAGCATTCACAGTTATGGAAATATGAAATGAGCATGAGATCAGAAGTGGTGGAAAATTTAATGATCAATGTGCGAAAAGATAATCAGTCTTTCCTGTTTGATAAATGGCTTAACAAATGCCTTTCCGAATTGAATTAATCAATTGTTGTTCCATTTGTTTTCCTAAACATACGTGGTTTTGGTTTTTTGGGATTAGGGCATGTCGAATTTTTATTTTTATTTTATTTTTTTATTTTATTTTTATTTTTATTTTATTTATTTTTTTGGGGGGGATGGGCACCTAATATGTACAATTTTGGCACTGTATTATATTCTATGTTTAGATAAGTAATCACACGTATTTGTCCTACATTCTTCTATCCTACCTTCAAAGTGAGGGCACATACATGTCTATCAATCCTCTACTGTCCAAGTTTGGTTTGTATGTTGCATCGAATTTTTATCGCACGTAGCATTGCAAAACTAAAAATGATTTTTGTGGAGCTCCAGCTTCACTCATTATCCAGTCATATATTGCATTCCATATCTGCACAACAATACAGTAGTTAGTGAATAAGTGAGTGATATATTCGGGTTCGTTACCTGACTGGCAGAGAGTGCAGGTTAGGTGTTGCTCATCCCTGATGATGTTCCTGTGCAATAATGCAGTTTCTATTAATGAAATTTGGCTTAACCCTCCCCCCAC
>JAOWBN010016452.1:0-10787 GCA_028565015.1 Pinguicula moranensis
TTTGTACGTATCTCATGTGTTGAGAACCCAGTCTAAATTCTCTCGAATCGCTGCCTCGCCATCTCCATAGGAGAGTTTTGAGTTCGTGGATTCATCGGGACTTTTATAACCTCCGATTCCGTTCGTGACATAATCAACCAGAAGGGCGATCCAAACCGCTTCCGCACAAAGGTACGGAATTTGTTTCACGTATTTGTTAGATACGTTCTAACGGTTTTTAAGATATACGATCCACAACAATCAAGTCTGATCGTGATCAGAGTGTTTTAGCACTCTCTCTCTCTCTCAGCTATATCAATCATGGTTCTGCATACCACCATAGGCCTTGGGATTCCGCGCCGCCCTTTGTCCTATGTCTAAAAAAAATACTCTCCGAGAGGTCTCCCTCCGAGCGGCCTCTTTTTGAATCTAAACGACCAACCTCGGACTCCCCGGAGGTGGTCACGCAGCAGTCCAAGCTTCTCCTACAGAGGGAGAATGGATTCAAGTTCAAAAAACACAACAGAAAACATTAGTACTTCACGGCAAAGGAGACTTATTTGTAGAGCAAACCAGGCCTACCGTGCTCAACAAATACATAACTAGGTTGCGAGAAGAATCCATTTCGTACCACATCACTAACTTTGCAGCCACATGGACATAACAAAAGATGAGATCTTTTTTCAATAATTTTGGCACAACCTCGTATATCTTCATTCCAAAACTTTGGACAGGGCAGGAATGCGATATGCCTTCATCCATTTTGCCCCTTCGGCTACTTCTATGCAGCTGGGTAGCATCATCAATGGATTGACAGTTGGCTCCAAGCTCATGGAGGCACAAGTGAGCCATGGAAGATTTGTTGGAGAGGATTCACAAACACATAAATAACTTAACAAATAAAGTAATCAAGAATTACCTCCCACGGTTGTCATAAAAAATCTTCAACAACTTCAAATCCCAAAGATCTCACAATCGTACAAATCTTCTTCTCCCAAAGAAAACCAGTCATGCTAAAGGATTTCTTAGATTCGATAACCGTGTGACCTTGAAGGTATAAGCAGACCCTCTACCACTTAACTTTTTGTCCATAGGTAAGTGGTGTTGGATTTGGCCCAATTCAATTCAATCTCACAAGCACATATCCTTGATCAGTCCAATTAAGTGGAAGCTCTTTAAAACTTTTTTTTTACACCAAAATAATTTTAAAAAAAAACAAGCTTTAAAATAAATCTATTGTAAAATTAACTTTGAACAAAATTATTTTTCAACAATCTCCCACTTAATTTTTTTTTAAGGATAATACCTGAGTATACCAATTATAAACCATACAACTATCACGGGTATGCGTAGTTTGCTTTCAATATAGTGAGGTTGGGTCTAATAAGAGAACTAAATGGATCCAACGATCAAATGGTGCTCATTAGTGCACATACTTGCTATTATAGCAATAGTGACTGTCACGGGCCACTAAAGACTATGCCCCTACCACGTCTATAGGCCTGAGCTATTCGACTCACAGACAAGCCTTGCACCTTATAGATGCCGTTCCACGAACCCATCAATAAATGCACCAAAAGCATAAACCATGTGAAGCTAGGCCCTGAGTCGAGACAACATGTGCGCACATATCAAATCCAGTGAGAATCAATCACATATATCAAACACATCAAGATATAAATGAATAATAAAAAGTCTCCCACTTAGATTTGAATCACAAAATAACAAGCCCCATATTGTTTACATGTTCACCAAATGTATAAATGCTTAAACACTTGGTAAATGAATATGCTAGATTTGCGGCAGAAGGAACTTTCTCAATCGTTAATTCTCCTCCTTTGATAATATCACGAATATAGTGAAATCTCCATTCTATATGCTTAGCTTTGGAATGGCACTTTGAATTTCTCGATATGGCTATGGCAGCTCTGTTATCACACAAAATCCGAATGGGATATTCCACACATGGAACTATAAGCAGCTCATTCATTCTCCTCAAGAACACTGCTTCTTTCGCCACATGATTCATAGCCACATATTCAGCTTCTATGGTAGATTGAGCAACAATATCTTGTTTCTGCTCTTCCATGAAATAGCAGCTCCACAGAACATGAAAATAAATCTAGAAGTAGATTTTCCAGTATCAACACAACCCTGATAATCTGAATCTGAATAACCATAAATATCCAAGGACCTTGCTTGATAAGAAAGTGCATAAGACTTGGTATGTTTGAGATATTTCAGAACCCACTTCATAGCTTCCCAATGAGCATACTCTGGGTTTGACTAAAATCGACTGAGCAAATTCAATGAATAAGCAAAATCAGGTCTAGTACAAGCCATAGCATACATGAAGCTACCCACAGCAAAAGCATAAGGATCCTCCTGTAACAATGAAATCTTTCGTACAGCTGTATCATGAACGATTTTAATCCCAAGGATAAAAGAAGTTTCTCCCAAGTCTTTCATTTCAAATACAGAGAATAACCACTTCTTTGTCTCAATAAAAAGATTATTGTTGTTTTCAGCCAAAAGAATATCATTGCATATAATGTTAAGAACATAATATGTTCTCCCACTTTCTTAACATAAATGCAAGGTTCTGTTGAATTCTGAATAAAACCAAAAACAGTCACCTTTTCATTAAACTTTATATGTCATTGTCGAGAGGCTTGCTTCAAATCATAGAGAGATCTATTTAGTTTACATACTATGCTTTCATTTCCTTGAATCGGAAATCTTCTGGTTGCTCTATATAGATATCTTCTTTAAGTTCACCATTCAAGAAAGTTATTTTCACATCCATTTGATACAACTCAAAATCAAAGTATGCAACGAAAGCAAGAATGACTCTTATTGATTGAATGCGTACAATAGGAGAAAATGTTTCAGCATAATCTATTCCCTGAGTTTGATTATACCCTTTTGCAACTAAAAGAGCTTTATACTTCTCAATAATACCTTCAGAATTTTTCTTCCTCTTAAATACTCATTTGCAGCCAATCACTTGAGCATCTTTAGGAAGATCAACTAAAGTCCACACATTATTTTTATGAAGAGATTGAAGCTCCTCATGCATAGCTTCTAATCATAACTCTTTATCCGCATCTATCACAGCCTCTAAAAAGGTATTTAGATCATGCATATCTTCATTTAATCTGATAATTTCACAAATTTCACCATTATAAACATTATATCTAAACCAATAGGACAGTTAGCAGCTCTTTCGAGTGGCTTTAGAATATATTTTTCTTTTTCTAGAGATAATGTGTGATTCAGTAGGATGTTCCAAAGATGGTGACAAATCCTCAATAATTTGATTGTCATCAATTTCCTTAAGCAATTTCCATTCTTCTTACAAATTCTCAGAGTCGAATTTATCTTCTAAGAACTTGACATTGCGACTTTCTACTACTACCTTAGCAGCTGGGTCATATAGCTTGTAACCCTTAGACCAATCAGAATATCCAATGAGATAACATCTTCTAGTTTTGGAACTTAGCTCATCTCTTGAAGGGTCAAAGATTAATATATGAGCTACGCAACCCCAAACACGAAGATGATTTAAACTGACCTTTCTAACAAACCAAACTTCATAAGGTGTAGTTTCAACTGGTTTTGTTGGAACTCTATTCAAAATATAAGCAGCAGTTAATAATGCATCACCCCAAAAACTAGTGGGAAGGTTAGCATGAGCCAACATGGATCTTACCATTTCTAATAGTGTACGATTCCTTCTCTCTACTACACCATTCTGCTAAGGAGTATAAGACATTATTTTCATATGAATAATACCATACTCTTCACAAAACTTATCAAACAATGTAAAATAATATTCACCACCATGATCTGTATGAAATACTTTAATCTTTCCACCCGTTCTATTATCTACTTCAAGTTCGAATTTCTTGAAGAATTCAAGTGCATCTAACTTCTTATGCATGAGATAAACATATCCATATCTCAAAAAATCATCAATAAATGTGATAAAATATTCGTATCCATTTCTAGTATTAGTGCTGAATGGTCCACATATATCAGAGTGAATCACTTTCAGCTTACCAAAACTTCTAAAACCTTTAGGAAATGATCATTTGTGCATCTATCCAGAAATGCAACTTTCACATGGAGCATACTCCTCAAATTTCATATTGCTCAATAAATCATCACGAATAAGTTACTGAATGCGCGAATTACATATATGAGATAATCGAAGGTGTTATAAGTATGATGAATTGTGGGCAGAATATCCATCAACCAAATTGAAAATTTAATCGCCATTAAATTTCAATGCATACATATCTATATTTCTAAAATCATATAAAAGGACAACATCATCCATGAACATAACAAAATGACCATTCTTAAACAAAAAAGCATAGCTAAGTTTCTCTAAAGCAGATACTGACAATATTCGATTATATTCAATTGGACTTAATGCACAGTGAAAGATATTTATAACTTTAGCATTCAACGACATGATTCTATAGTCGGTTTATCCCAATTAGTCTCAGCATTGTCATTTCCATTTTTATCATTAGATACTCTAGGCTCTTCTCATATGTTTTCCAAAGTTGATAATCTACTGATTGGGTGTAAATAGCCATTCGCCATTTCCAAAACTATAGTTGTTCCATTAAATAAAGGTGGTCTATTTGAATATTGGTCTTCCATAAATCTAGATGTATTGGTTGTCATAATCATAATACCTAGATGGTAAAATCACAAACGTAGGTAACTTAAGCTCTGATACAATTGAACTACAGCTAATGTTCTACCAAGGGGGTGGGGTGAATTGGGTTTTTAATTTCTTACTTAATTATCTTGCTTTCTAGTTGAATTACGTGTTTAACATTCAAGATAATAGAATCACAGTCGGACAAGAGCTCATCAGCTTCTCTAGTCCTCACCTTGTTTGTCTCCTGCGATAAGGCTCCTTTTCTCCCACCTTCTCTTTCCCTCTCATCTTCACCCCTTCCTCTATTTTCCCTTGAAGTCATGATTTCAGCACAGCCTTGGCGAATTCCCTCCCACTAGCTGAAGAAGATGCATTGTGCTGCGGTGCGTGCTGAAAAAGCTATAGCAACTCATTCTCGCACTTAGAGAAATGCTAACAAAAAAATAACATATGCTGAGTCCCTCGGTGTGAAGGACTTTCGTCCGATTCATGCGCAGCTGGGGACGCGAGCTGCTACTGCTCCTGTTCGAGGCCGCACCACTCTTGCCACTTTCTTCATCACATATTCCCCCCATGACTGCTCCCCCACAAGACTAGAGAGGCTATTGGTGAAATAGGGGAGTCAAAGGTCATTCAAGAGCGTGTGTATTGCTCAAAAGTTGGGAAAAAATGGCCTACCATTTGCCTTTGCAGAATTGGACAACATTCGGGATATGGAAGCACTTCAAAGGCAGCTCAAGCAAGCCTGGCTGGGTTCCTTCAAACTACACATCAACTTGGCCAGATTCTCCTCCCCCCCTCCCAAAAAAAGAATCATAACGGAGATAGAGCTACTCTGCCTCCTACCTCCTCTTATAAGTTGGAGAAGCTTCCTAGCAAGTGGAATGTGCCTATCAGACTGGAACCAGATGCCTTAACTAGCCTACATCATCCTCTAGATTCCAGGCCTAAGGTTGAACTTGAGCAGTCTAAGCCTGCCATTAATCTAACATTTAAAAGAGACCCCTGGCTCTCTGAAATCCTTAGATAGTTTTCGGGAATTCCAGTTAGCTATGCGAAGGATGGGATATCTAAACATAATTGTTAGCCCCTTAGATGCTGCAAGAGTTATCTTATGGAAGGAGGAAGAGATTGATCTTAAGCCTCTTCTTTTAAATACTGGCTCCTAAACTGGCTTAGTGGCCCCTTGATGCCGTTGAGCAGTGCTCGGGTGCCCCTGCCTCTCAAGCGCCAGGCGTGGGTTAAGATTTATGGTATCCCATTGAATGTATGGGATAGTGACTCTATGGGAAAGATTGCTAGCTCCTCGGGCAAATTGATACGTATAGATGCTACTACTGTAAAAAAAAGATATCTGGAGGCTGCCCAAGTTCTTGTGGAAACTCCCTTAGGGCGACTGATCTCCTCTTGCATTAATCTCACCTTAGATGGAAAGTTGTACATGCTACATGTACAGGAGATTTCCACGAAATTTAGATGTGTGATATGGGATGATCTGGACAATGAGGTGTCTGATAGTACGAGCACTGAATGGATTGAACAAAAATCTGAGGATATTTCTCTTGATGACTCAGAATACTTAGAAAGGAATCCTGTTGACAATAAAACGGCTAGATCCCCCAACAATGAAGCTATACAAAAATGCCATGAATTCTCATCCAACAAGACATCCACCGAACCATGGATCTCAAGTAAGCTTCATTGGTGGCCTAAATCCATCTCTTAGTTATCCCAAGAGACCGTGGTTGCTTCACCAGTGAGCTTAGATGATCACCTTGAAGTCCAGATTCCTTCCTCCCAACTAGATAACACCATCTTGGTTGAACTAGGTGTCCAATATACTATGGAAACATTGGAGGAGACTATTGATTCATCATCTCTCTCTGCAGGAATCAAACTAAGTGTTCAGGATGACACTATCACTCCATTAGCAGAGGTGGATAACCTGACTGAAATCCATGTTGAGAACCAGACCCCTAAACAACCGGAGGCTGATAAAAATCTGAGCCTGAGTGATGACTTCCCTCCCCTTAGGACATAGGTACACTCAACCCCCTCACCTAAGATGACAAAAGTCAGAGGAAGAGTCCCCAAAACTCAGAGTCAAACTCGTAAAGAAGTGGATTTGGGGCGTAAGAAGGAAATTGCCAACCTGGAGGAATGGATTGGTAATCTGGTTAACCAAAATTCCCTTTGCTCTAATGGTGAGAAATCTCACAGGGAAACTGCCATTTCTTCAGAACAAATAAGAGCGTAGACTAATCTAGCCATGTACATTGATGCAGACCTGGGTATATCCTATGATCCTAACCCTGATATGTGCTAGCAAATGCTTATGAAACTAAATTTGAAGCAACTCATATCTAGGGGGAATATAATCTCTGGTACTCAGCTACCAGAACAGACAAACCTCTCTTATGAAACTAATCACATATAATGTGAGGGGGCTGGGTACCCCAGGAAGAAGGGAGCGGGTTAAAGAGTTAATAAATAAGCAGTTCGCTAATTTTATCAGTCTGCAAGAGACTAAGTTAACAATGGTTGATAATAAACTCTGTGAATATCTGTGGTATGACGCAGATTTTGACTGGATCTATAGGTCAATCTGGTGGCCTTCTTTGTATTTGGAATAAGAATAAGTTCTGCAAGACATCTATCCTTTCTAGGACGGGATTCTTGGGTCTGATAGACCACTGGAACAGTGAGGAGAGGTTCAGTGTGATGCTAAATGTATATGTCCCCTCATAACTACAAGCTAAACTTAGTCAATGGGAAGAAATCTGTGAGCGTTATCAGGGAAGAAGAGAGGTAAACTGGTGTGTCATGGGTAATTTCAATGCGAATCTGGATGTGGTGGAAAGTAAAGGACCTTCCCAACATGGGAATCTTGCTGAAATAAATGGATTCAAGCAGCTCATCAGCATAATGGAACTAAAAGACCTCCAGATGGCAAGAAGAAAGTTTACATGATGCCTCAAGTCCCTGAGAGTCATGAGTAGGCTGGAGAGGTTCTTGGTTAATAATCTCTGGCTGGAGAATGAGATGGATTGGATTCAGACTGGACTGGATAGAGATGACTCTGACAACTATTCAATTCAGTTGTGCTCTAAGCATTTGAATTGGGGTCCTAAGCTCCTAAAGGTCTTGGGCAACTAGTTGGAGCTCCCTGATTATAACTTAATTGTCGATAATATCTGGAATACTCCAAATATACATAGGTACCAACCAGCGCATCAAGGAAAAGATCAAATCACTATTGGTAGGAATTCAAGATTGGATTGTATCCTAACCAAGAGACTTTGCATGTGAAAGAAAGAAACTGCTATCAGACCTGGATCAACTTGAGCTTCGGGCTGAAACTGATTCCTCTGTTAATGGTGAGGTCTCTGCTGCTGCAATCAGGCTCAAAGGGAGAGATTGACCAGTTAAAACTGCAACTTGATAGCCAAACATTTCAGAAAACTCCTATAAGATGGATAAAACAATGCAATGCCAACTCTGCCTACTTCCATAGATGCATCAGCAGCAAGAGAAGGAAAAATGGAATCAGTGATATCTGGTTTGAAAATGTCTGGATAGATGAACCAGATGGTGTTAAAAAAATATTTCATAGATCATTTTGTTGCTAGATTCACTGAGCCTTTACCCCAAAGACCTCGGATTAGCAACATGATCTTCAAATCCTTCTCCTCAACAGCTAAACAAAGACTCAATTCCCCCTTCTCTGAAGCTGAAATAATGACTGCCATTATGAGTTGTGATAGCAGCAAGAATCTGGGTCCAGATGGGCTAAATTTTAAGTTCATAAAGGACTTCCTCCCCTTGATGAAAACTGACATCCTTCAGATGATGATGGAGTTCTATAGAAACAGCAAACTCCCCCGAGGAAGCAATGCTGCACACATCACTCTCATTGCAAAATTTGAATCCCCTCTTGTTGTGGATGACTACAGGCCAATTACCCTCATTGGTTCCATGCCTAAGATCATCTCCAAAGTCTTGGCAATCAGATTAGCCCCTGAAGTATAATAGGTCATCTTGGATAATCAAATGGACTTCATCCGTGGGAGAAGACTACACGACAGTGTCCTAGTGGCCAGCGAGGCTATAGATGAGGTAAAAACGTTGAAGGTGCCTGCCATTATCCTCCAGGTGGATTTTGAGAAAGCTTTTGACACCGTGAATTGGCAATATCTATAAGATGTCATGGCCAATATGGGCTTCCCAAACTGTTGGCAATGGTGGATAAAGGAGCTGCTTGAATCAGCTTCAGCTTCTATCCTAGTGAATGGAAGTCCTTCTACTGAATTCTTTCCCACCCGAAGCTTTAGACAAGGAGACCCCTTATCTTCCTTCCTCTTCCTGTTAGCTATGGAAGGACTATCCATTTGATCAATCAGGCAGTCAGCAGGAGGAAGCTCCTTGTTCCATTAATTGGCAGTGGTAATTTCTCCTTATCTCATCTTCAATTTGCAAATGATACTCTCTTGTTTGGACAGGCTTCCTGGAGCACTATCAAGACTTACAAAGCCATTCTGCAAAATTTCAAATTGCTCTCGGGTCTCAAGATCAACTACAAGAAAAACTACTTAACTGGACTGAATGTTCCTGAGGAGAGGCTGGCTGAAATGGCATCCTATCTAGATTGCCAAACCAAGAGTCTCCCCCTTAAATATTTTGGTCTGCCGGTAGGGGGAATCATCACAAAATAGCTGGATGGTTTCTTGTTCTTGATAGATTTGAAAAAACTCTTTATTCATGGAATCACAGGGAGCTGTCATCTGGGGGAAGACTGGTGCTTATTAACTTGGTCCTAGCAGCTATAACCAGCTCATTATCTAGCCCTCTACAAAGCCTCCCCCACAGTTCCGAAAAAGTTAGTTGCCATTCTGAGGGATTGGTTCTGGAACAGCTCTCAGGCCTGCACGAAAGTGAAATGGATCTCCTAGAACAAAATATCACATCCTAAAGATGGAGGGGACCTAGGAGTACGAAAAATAGCCCTATTCAACCGTGCTATATTGGGAAAATGGGGAGAATTTTTTTATCTGGGGCTAAGAATCTTGCTAACGAGATCCTAATGGCAAAATATGGTTAGGATGGGGTATTATCGGTAGGGGGTCTCAGACTAAAACCTCCACAGCAGCCTACTCCTAGAAAAAGAGGAAGAAGAAGAGGCCTCAGATACGCCTCATCTTGGTGGAAGGAATTACAGGATACCCTGCAATATACATGGTTCCAGCAAGCTATTAGGATCAAGCTTGGAAGTGGGAGCAACACTCTCTTCTGGAAAGATAAATGGATCAACAATTCCAGGCCGGCTACATTATTTCCTAGACTCTTTAGATTATCCAATAATCAGGACCTATGCATTGCAGCTGCTAGTAGCTTGGAAACAGATTGCTAGTCCTGGAAACTAGACTGGAGAAGGGATCTGCGGTCACATGAATTAACTGATCTAACAGCTCTTCTTCTTCTTTTGCAGGTCCATCAACCAGAGAGTTTAGGAGATGATCATTATGTTTGTGAAGGGCATACTAAAAGGAACTACACAGTGAAGGGAGCTTACAAGGCATTGTGTGATTTAGACAACCATTATACACCTTAGAGGCAATTGAAAACTATATTAGAATATGGAACAAGTTCTCTCTAATGAAAGAAATGGTCATGGCTTGGAGAGCTTGCCAAAATGCTCTTCCAGTAAAGGCCTTCCTCCAGCAGAGGCATATAATTCCCCAGCAGCATCTTATAAACTGTCCCCTCTGCTTGACAGGTCAGGAATCTTTGAATAATTTATTTAGGTCATACACTGTTACCTTACTTGTATGACAGGGGATCAAACTCTGGCTGCTCCTTCAGAACCAATAGCTGCCATCAAATACTGTTGCTGCCTCTCCACTCTGCATGCCCTCCCTCCAGGAGTTCTTGTTAATGATACCTGATGTTATCAACACCGATGCATGGAAATCAATCTGGATAGCTATATTGTGCAAATCAGGAGGGCAAGAAACCACTCTCATTTCCATAACCAGGAGGTAAATGTACGGTCTTTAATTCAACTCATTCAACGAGCTCTCTGGCTAAGATTAAGATTCATAAGATCTATGGCTCTTTTTCCCTATTCACTAAC
>JAOWBN010016473.1:0-10786 GCA_028565015.1 Pinguicula moranensis
GATGGTAAGTATGATGGTTATGGGGTTGAGACATGGGCGAGGGGCAGCCGATATAGAGGCCAGTATAGGCAAGGCCTGAGGCATGGGTTTGGTGTGTACAGGTTCTATACAGGGGATGTGTATGCTGGAGAATGGTCTAATGGGCAGAGCCATGGCTGTGGGATTCATACCTGTGAGGATGGTAGTCGATATGTTGGAGAATTTAAGTGGGGTGTTAAGCATGGTTTGGGGCACTACCATTTTAGGTAAATACTTGTCTTTGTAATTTGCAACATTTGATGTTCATCGCATTTTGTTGTTTTGCATTCATTTTATGCTTGATCCTCTGCGAATCCAGGTGTATTTGAATGGATATTAAATTTATGTACTGTATCAACTCCATTCCAATGCTTGGCCTTGATGCTTAATTTGATTAGATGATAGCAACTGGCCCACATCTAAACTACTATGAATCTGCTCTGATTGATGTTGTAGGTGGCTGAGGAATAGAAATATTGGACTAATATGGTATCTGCATCTTCACCTGTCATCCTTTTTAGAGTACATATGAGAACAATTAGAAATATGCATTCTTCGACTTTGATGTTTACTTTCTTCCTGATCTTTTAACAAACATAATATCTTGAGTTGTTTAATGAGTGATTATAACGGTTGAGCTAATCATCATTTCAAGATACTAATTATCAGTACTCATTTATTAATTTTATAGGAATGGGGACCGATATGCTGGCGAATATTTTGCCGATAAGATGCATGGATTTGGAGTTTATTATTTTGCAAATGGCCATCAATATGAGGGTGCTTGGCATGAAGGCACAAGGCAGGGCCTTGGAGTCTACACTTTCAGACATGGTGAAACCCGATCTGGCCATTGGCAAAGTGGAATACTTGATGTCCCGAGCACACAGAATACTACTATTCCTGTTTCACCTGTTGCCGTGAACCACTCCAAAGTGCTCAATGTTGTTCAGGTAAATTTTTTCGTGCATCTTTTGGATGAGTTTTGGCATCATTTAGTACCCTTCGGCTGAATCCTTTGATAGTTATTTTGTTCTATCCAAATGGACAGACATTCATACCAACTTTCTTTCTTTCTCGAAAAGCTTATTTCTTTTATGGGTGCAAAAGCATGCAATTGCACTCTAGCCGTTTATCATCAAAACACTATCCTAGAATTCACTAGCAGACTGGCTACCGCCATCTTTGAACTCAACTATTGAAGTTTCCATCTATTGTTGATTACAATTTCTACTTTTGGCATACATCAATTTTGGCTTGGATTATGTTGTTTCAGGCGACCACCATAGTTAACTTACATGTTATGTCAAGTCTAATATTCTTCCAAATCTGTTTTCATTGGAAAAATTATTATAAGATCATCAAATTTATCTAAATATTAATGCTCGCAATCACATTACGATTTACCTATGATCTTTTAATCAGTTCTTTTCGGTATAATCAGGAAGCCAGACGAGCAGTAGAGAAAGCCTACGAATTAACGAAGGTGGATGAGAGAGTGAGCCGGGCAGTGGCAGCAGCCAACCGGTCAGCTAATGCTGCCCGAGTGGCAGCAGTGAAAGCTGTGCAAAAGCAAATGCATCACAGACACAACAGTGATAGCATCCCAATTCCCATGGTGTAAGAGTTACTTCAGATGTCCCCATACTTCAGGATCACCATCGAACTTATACGGTACGTCTGTGGCCTTCAAACATGCTACATTAGTTGCTATACATGCCCCGATAGTTCAGCATGAACAGAGAACTTCTACAATTGGTCTGTCGCATTTACTGCGCTTCTCAATACCGTTCTATGCAATAGCAAAATTCCTAGCATGCAAGTAATGTTAGCCAGCTTGGCTTACAGGCGAGAGACGGATTATATCTATCTCATGGTCATTTTGGGCTTTGATTTTTGGTTTTGTAAAGATTAATAGAGGTGTAAGATCGTGTGCTGAGAAATAGGGAAACCCCTAGTCCATCATCTCTGAATGTGAAGGCATGCATATATGACTATTAACTATCTCCAGAGAGAAGGTGTAAAAGTTTTCAGATACCTTGAATGCAAATGAATCTACATCACAGAAAGCAAATGCATATTGTCATTATTGCGGCTTGTGCAGCATGTTGACAATTTTCTGCTAAATTTTGTTTAATGCAACCAAAAAGAGTAATTATAACATAACTTTATAGATATGTTGCCAATAATTTTGAAGTGTTAGGCTTAATGGTAGAGTACTTAGAGTTAAGTTTCTTAATGATGATGCAGTTTAGGATTCAATTTCTACGGGCCAAAGGTTGGGGGTAATTCTTAAAGCCTGAGCTTTCCTAGGTTCATGTAAAGGGGCATTCTGTATGAATCACATAGATATCAGCATGGTAATAAAAAAATCCGCCCAAAAATCATATCTTAATTCTCTTTTTTGCTCTAAAATGTACAGCATTAACAAAGCCATTATCAACCTCTGTTCTGCTAAATTTTGTTTAATGCCACCCAAAATAGTAATGACAACAACATAACTTTATAGATATATTCCCAAGAGTTCCAAGAAGTGCCTGACAAAGGGTCCATTCATCGAGCCACTTGCCCTTATCTATATAACCCATACTACCAACTAACACTCTTATCGAAGATCATCATTTCCAACTTCACTTTCAAGTTGCATCACTGTGGTTTCCCAAGTTGTCAACTTGACGAACCTTTTGGAACTTTTAAAACAATACAAAAGATCCCAATATAAAAGTGGACGATTTGGCTTCAGATTTCGAGTGTACTTTTTGCGAGTTTGAGCAATTTCAAATACATGAACATGGGTATTCAGCGTGCAACGTCAAGAAATTCGATAAAAAGGAAATGTATTACATAGATCCAATTTCGGAAGATAGCAGAAGACTGCAGAAGAAAGAAAACTACTAAATTTAACTCTCGGTTTGCTCCCTCAACCTTCTGATGGTACTCCTCACAGTCACGGCGCTAGCAGTGCTGCAACACCAAAAGAAGATAAAGTTTAGACGCTTGACAAGAAAAAAAAATTCAGTGGCACGAGGAATTATTATTACTTCAACGTGTAGGCACCCCCGGCTTTCACTTTGCCACAGTCCTTGCATCCCCAGATGCCGACAGCCTTCCTCTTCACGGCATACTGCAATGAAAAATTCCATTTAGGAAATGCACATCCCACGAAGATCAACCCAAAAACTACGAGTGATTCAACATGGATCATTTGAATTCAATATGAAAAAATTTTGTATTGTCTTTTTTCCCCCCAAAAGACAAGTCTTTATTCTTACCTTGCCACAGAACTCACAGAAGTACTTGCTGTGCTGACTGACTTCCATCTTCTTAATCTGCTTCCTCAAACTAGCACCATATCGGGTGCCTGCGATGTTATCAAATATATGTCAACAGTGATTCCTTGGAAACAAGAAAACCAAATCTGGATCCTAACGTAGATATAAACCAATAGATATAACAAGCAAATGACAGACCAGATAAAAATGCCAAAGCACTACGAAGACTATTACATCAAAGAGATGATGCTAATTCCCAAAACATTAAGCGATATTCGATAATGCTAAGAGAGATTTTATTTAACTCTGAAAAATTGATAGCCATCACGAACAATAGAATATCACAATATAAATTAACTCCTGAGTTCACCAGATACGCATATTTGCAACAAGAGGAACAAATACCATTTGATGTTAAAAAGTAGATATCTGATCATCACATACCATATTTTCCAACAATTCCAACCTTCTTTGTCCTCTTGGCCTGCGAATTGCAAAGAACACGGTGAAAAATGCGGAGATGATTGGAACTAACATGTATTAATGTATGTGTCATTTGATTAAATAATTAAGATCCAACTGAAGATAAAAATGTTAGCCTGAGTTATTAAGGGAAGCCATAGCATTCACCGGATAAAATCCTGTAAAGGCTCAAAAGATTGACAGAATGAACATTCTAATAGCATTCAACTTCTCCTGCCGAAAACTACAGAAACTGTTTCCTAATGTACATACTAACTTCTCCTACGAAACAGCTCGGGGCTCTATTAAGGACAGTGTTTTATGAGATCCATATTGTCTATTGATTATCTGGAACATTTCCAATAATTGATCCCCAAAGAACAAAAAAACAAACTCTCAATTCATGAAACCATACATTCCAATGAGGATCCTTGGAATTAAATAACAGAAATTAAATAAAATTACAGCTCAAATATAAAGGAAAAGAACGAGAAAACTATACTTTCTCTACAAACACGATATAAGCAAAACTATCTGATATACATAAAGGAGTTTGATTCAGTCGAAACGAGTACCATCGGAAAGGAGTGAGGTGGCGGCGGGACGACGAAGCAGCGCAGAAACCCTAATTTCAACTCTACGAAGCACGCCGGGAAATGCTTTTTCCGAAAATATGTATGGCCACGATTTGGGGTTGCAAAATATCATTTTGATCCTTAAATCTTTTGTTCTCTCTTTTTACCCCCCATAATGTTAATAGAGCCGTGCCATACGTATGATTTTTTTTTTATCAGTTTAAGTTCTATTTTGTATTTATAATTCTTTTTTTTTATTATTTTTTAATTTTATATTTTTTGAGTATTTAATAAAATTATAAAAATAATTAAAATAATTATTGAAATTGTATTTACAAATTATTTTTTAAAAAATAATTAATAATATTTATAGTTAAATTTAATAAGAAACTTTAATTTATTTATAAAATTACTATTAAGAATAAATAGAAAAAAAAACCTTCTTATCTAGTTATGAAAAAGAAAGTTTTGACTTAAAAAAAAGACGAAGAAGTGAAGTTTTAAAATATGAAAAATTTAAAATTTTTGTTAAAATAGTGCCAGTAATCAAATTTTATAAGTTTATTAAATATGTTTTGTAGTTAAATTTGATAAGATAACTTTTATTTATTTACGAAATTATCATTAAAAGTAGAAGTAGAAAAAAAAAATCTTTTACTTACTTATCAAAAAAAGAGTTTTGACTAGAAAAAAAGAGAAGGAAAATGGGAAGTTGAGTTTTAAAACACTATTTTTAAAATAATTTAAAAAGAAAAAGAAAAATAATATGAAAAAGAAGTGGTACAAAACAAACTCATAATTGATTCAACATAATTTACTAGTATCGACATGATACGATCCCAAATTGTACATATTGGCCCGACTGCCGCGATAGCGGGTCGTGTGGGCTCCATGGCGATCTCTACTGAGAAATGATAAAGGACAAGAATTGTTGCCACAAGAAACGCAAGAAATGGTAGGATTCACATAATGAATGATTGTGATGTATTTATATTCGTGGGCCCAACATGAATGAATGGCTAGAATGAATTTTTTATGTTTCTTGTACCTACAATTCTTGCGCTATATTAGATCTCATATCTACTACTATAAAATCCCCAGGCCTTAAAAAACAAAATCCGAAAATCAAGGGGTGGAAAAAGAAACTCAAGGCAGTTATGGGCTCACTTTGATTTTTCAACTCGCACGTTAAAGGCCAAAGATGTCATTTCCTGATGGAGAGGAAAGTCTTCATTTTTCAACTCACACGTTCAATTTATGTTGAATCCCTATTACTTTTTCAGCATTCTTCCCCTCAATGCTCAAACGCTCCGATCAATCCCGATTCCGACGTTGATTTTCCGATCTTCTTCGCCATGTACATGTTAGTTAACTGCTCCAATTGTCGCACCCCATTGCAGTTGCCGCCGGGGGCTTCCTCCATCCGATGCGCGATTTGTCAGGGCGTCACGCGCATAGCTGATCCCCGACACGTGCCACCGCCTTCTGGGCCGCCAGCCCAACCTGGACCTCCGCCTGCGCCTTCTCCATACTCCCACGCCCCGCCTGGACCACCGCCGAACGCTCACGGCCGTAAGAAAGCTGTGATAATCGGCATATCGTACAAATACTCCCGGCACGAGCTGAAAGGATGCATCAATGACGCCAAGTGCATGAAATATCTACTGATCAACAAGTTTCGCTTCCCAGAAGCGTCTATTCTGATGCTAACTGGTAAAAGAAAAAAACAAACAGATTTTACTTGCTCTCCTTTGTAATTCTATTACATATCGTTGTGTATTTGTTTTGCTGTCACCATGAATATTTTAGAAATTGATATGATAAAGTCGTTGGGTGAAGCCATTTTTATTTCTTTGGCATTTTTCTGTTGCTTTTTGTTCATTTGATTTTAATTGATGCTAAAGGAAAGTATGTGAAATGCAAGTTCTTCATGAATTATTTCTGATCGCTTGATATTCTAATGCGTACTGCTAAATTAATTATTATCTCCAGACTCCAAGTATCTAAGACAACTGTAGAATTTCTAAACTACCCCACATAACTTGAATAATATTGTCCACTCTGGGCGCCATCCCTCACGGTTTTGTTCTTGGGGCTGATATCCCCAAAAGGCCTTTTTTAGAGTAAGGCCCACCCACCACATCTTAAACTCATCCTTACATGGATCCACAACCGATGTGGGAGGCGACACCCTTTTATGGTATGTCAACACTCCCCCCTCAATCGCAACTAGGTGAACCCTGTTGCGACTGGGCCTTACAACACCGGTGTGTAACCTAGCTCTGATACCATCTTGAAATGTATTGGGGCCCACGCTACAAGATATTGTCCGCTTTGAGCTCCAACCCTTCACGTCTTTGTTTTTTGGGGAGCACCATCGCATCACCAAAAGGCCTCTTTTAGAGTAAGGTCCACCCACCACATCTTAAACTCATCCTTACATGGATCCACAACCGGTGTGGGAGGCGACACCCTTTTCTTGTATGTCAACACTCCCCCCTCAGTCACAACTAGGTGAACCCTGTTGCGACTGGGCCTTACAACACCGGTGTGTAACCTAGCTCCGATACCATGTAGAATTTCTAAACTACCCCATATAATTTGAATAATATTTTCCGCTCTGGGCTCCATCCCTCACGGTTTTGTTCTTGGGCTGATATCCCCAAAAGGTCTTTTTTAGAGTAAGGTCCACCCACCACATCTTAAACTCATCCTTACATGGATCCACAACCAGTGTGGGAGGCGACACCCTTTTCTGGTATGTCAACAACAGCTTTCAAGTCTTTTCTTTTGTGCTTGCTGATGTGATGCTCTAGCGTGTTTACAGTTAATAGATAATGAATGTTAATAGACTGCCAGCAATCTGCTGGTGATCAAGCAATTTAAACTCTGAATATGCTTCCCTTGAAATGAATACCAGGAAAGTATTTATTTGTTTGTTGCGGTGTTTATGAACTGCTGTCTTTGTCAGGAAATAACTTTCTTTCTGTGACTTAAATGCAGAAGAGGAAACTGATCCCTACAGAATTCCGACAAAGAATAACATGCGGATGGCATTGTATTGGCTTTTGCAAGGCTGCCAGCCTGGTGATTCCTTGGTGTTTCATTACTCTGGTCATGGTTCAAGACAGAGGAACTATAATGGAGATGAAGTTGATGGATATGATGAGACCCTTTGCCCACTTGATTTTGAAACGCAGGGCATGATTGTAGATGATGAAATTAATGCATCTATTGTCAGACCTCTTCCTGTTGGTGCTAAGCTTCATGCCATAGTAGATGCTTGTCACAGCGGAACAGTTCTAGATTTGCCTTTTCTTTGCCGGATGAACAGGTGAGGCTAAAAGTTTTATATGTACTTTACAAAATGACATGCTCATTTACCTTCTTAGGAGGACTTCGTGATTATTTCTGAAAACAACAATGGATCATTTATTGTTTCTCTGGAAATAGGAGCGGGCAGTATACATGGGAAGATCATCGCCCTAGATCAGGTGTGTGGAAAGGATCAAATGGTGGTGAAGCAATTTCCTTCAGTGGCTGTGATGATGATCAAACCTCAGCTGATACATCTGTAAGTACAAATTAATCGTTAGGGTCATTTAAATGTTGCTGACTATGTGATATGTCACAGAATAAAGCAATTTAATCTAGCAGCCTCATCTTTTTTTTCCCCTATAATAGGCTCTGTCGAAAATCACATCAACTGGAGCCATGACTTTCTGTTTCATTCAAGCCATTGAGCGTGGTCATGGGACTACTTACGGGAGTATTCTAAATGCAATGCGCACGGCAATTCGAGGTGCTGGAGGTTCAGCACCTGACCTTGGAGGTGGCATGGTGACATCTCTTCTGACTATGCTTGTTTCAGGAGGTAGTATGGGGACTGATGGCCTTAGACAGGTACCTACCTATATGCTCTTTACCTACATTTACTTGTGCATCTCCATACAATAGAAGTTTCAAAAAAATGTTATGACGCAATTTAACTGGTAATTCATGATCAGGAACATGTATATATCCCTGAATTTGTTTTGGAACTTGAGTGCATTTTCCATAAATGCAGTTTTTTTTAAAGTGGTTTTAGTCATGTTATTGATCTTTGGATATCAACAACGAACTAACTGACCAAATCCTGATCTTTACTGCACTGTATAAATCTATATTGGACGATTGATTTGAACTAGACTAGCAAGGTTCAAGAAAATTTTGGTATTTCTATTCTTTTTTTGTTTGCTTCTACCAGGCTGTAAACCCATTGTTCATGCAGTATGGATATCTTTTCATAGACCAGTTTGACATGCTAGCTGCACTTCTGGATAAAAAACATGCTAGCTGCACTTTTCATTATTGCACTAAAATGGAATTCCAGTTGTAGTTTAGAAATTCAGCTGTTATTTTTCTTGTTGCAGGAACCACAACTAATCGCTTGCCAACCGTTTGACGTGTATACTAAACCTTTTACCCTGTGATTCTTTTTGTTTCATGCATGGAGGACTGGATTGTTTTAGATTTTGGGTAATGTCATTGATACTCAGAATCCCCATTGTTTGTAGGAAGATGATATCTACTAATCTATGTATACGGTTTAGTTTAAGGTATTTGCTGAATTAACTATATTTTTTTTGATAAGTTAAAATTTTCATTTCAATCAATATGGTGTTTTGCAGAATCTGGACTTAACTACGCTAGAACATTAGTGAAGCATTGTTCCCAGAAATTACTCAACAAAGAACAGATTGGCGTACCCGAAATGTTGAAATAAGTTCTCAAGATGTGAGACCAAAAGTTTGAATTAAGTAGGTGTCCTTGGCCGCTTGATAATTTTTTCAAACATTTCTTTCAATTTTACATGGCCCACCATCTCCTCAACGATCCTGTCCTCAAAAACAGGATGCTTTTGCTTGTTGCATTCATTTGAAGAAGAGGTGAATGCAAGTTCAGACAAACGCTCTTTCTCAGCTTGCCTGCAGTACTTATCAGCCTCTATCGTCCCAGAAGTCATCAAATGGTATGTATAAACAAGCTTCTTCTGGCCAATCTTATAAGCACAACATATCGCTTGTCTTTCCACTGATGGATTCCAGACAACATCCAGCAAAACTACTCTTGAAGCCCTAACAAGGCTAATACCTTCAGAACAGCACCTTGTGGAGGCAAGCATGACCCTTGATTCACTGTGTGGATCATTGAATATGTTAATTAAGCTCTGGCATGCTTTTGATATAACCTTCTTTGCATTTACAGCATATGTTTTCCACCAATCCACTTGAAAATTTCTTTCAACTGTTCCTTAATTAGTTCTAGTGGTTGAATGTATTGGCTGAATATGAGTACCTTTTCATTCATTGCAGTAGCGAGGAGAACAAGCTCACGGACAAATTTGGTTTTAGCCCCTTCATTTGGATTGAGCTTAGATGCCTCTACTGCATCCATGTCAATTCCTATCCTTTCTTCTCCCATCGAATCACAGTGCCAGAAAAGATAAGGGTGCACAGATATCAAAGCAACTTTATGTTCAAACTGAAAGGTGTTACATGATCCTTCTGACTTCTCAATTAAGCTCTTCTAACTTCTTCCAGGGAGACTCTGCTGAAGAAATGTACCTTTGTGAACATGAACAAAACGTGACATGTGCATTTTAAGTTTCACCACAGCCTGGTCAATGAACTCTAAAATTGGAGATTGACAATGTTCTGCTTGATACTTCCTCTTGGAAGACACTCAATTTCTATTGATGATTTATGAAACTGTCTTGTCTTGCGAGAGTTTATTAGCAACTGCTGGTCGCACGATACGCAGTGTGTTGAAGAGCTGAGCAAAGTTATTCTGGAAAGGAGTCCCATAAAGAATGATCCACTTTTGAGTTTGTACATTAAGGAGAGCATTCCAAATCTTACTTTTTTGATTACGAGGAGTATGACCCTCGTTAAGAACAATCAATCCAAGCTGTCCAAGAAGTGTTTTCCTCAGAGCTTCCATCTTATCATCAATTATCTTTCCCTTTCTTTTCTTTTATGTAGTTCTCCCCAGCCAACTTCTCAAACAAGCTATAGCTGATTCCCAAGATGCTTCTTCTCCTGTTCCAGGAATGTACTTTGACCATCCGAAGTATATCCTTGTCCTTCAGTCTGGCACCAGGTATAAGTCTACGTGCAGCTTGATTCTCCCTGTTCAAGAACTCCAAATTATTAAGGTTATGAAATGGAAACTCTACATTCCACATTTTGAACTCTTCTTCCCATGTGAGGAGCATGACGGCAGGAGCCATTTGGGAAGAGTCTCGATGAAAACTATAGTCAGACGAGTTTTTCCAGTTCCTGGAGCATGAGAAATTATACATCCACCAACTTCACCAGGATCCAGGGTCCTGAGTTCCTTAAGGTTGATGCTTCCAGCCAAGTTTTTCCATAGAAATTCAAAGCCTTCTCGCTGATGTTCATACAGACTTTCTCTTAC
>JAOWBN010016484.1:0-10786 GCA_028565015.1 Pinguicula moranensis
GATCATAATGCATTGTTAGATGCCGCTTATGATAGGTACCGATTTAGATATGGATCCTATCAGGTCGCTCTATCTGGTGAACTGAAGAACTAAATAATTAATTATGTGAGACATAATTGGCGAATTTCACGGACGAGAATTAATTGGGTTCTGGTGAGACCATCCAATTTAATTGCATTTTAATTGGATTTAATGAGATTAAATTCCGGCTATTAATTTGCGATCGGGATCGAATTATTCGAGCCCAAAGGATTAAAATCGAATTGGGCCCAAATTACATTAGGTCCAATTGAAATGAGATATGAATCTCATTCGGTCGAGACAAACAATTCAGCTTCCGTTCTCTTCTCGTTTTCTTCGATTGTGACATGTCGTCTCTTTCTTCGGGGGTTGAGTTTGGGGGTTGAGATCAGGGGTTGAATAGGGGTTGAGAACAGTAGTTGGAGGTGAGTTTTATACGTGTAAATGGAAGGGTTCTTGGACTTCTAAGTGCGCGTGTTTTTCATCTCAATTCTAGTTTTGGTTCGGGAAAACAAAACAAATTTTCCGACCGACCTACTCGCAGCCGATTTTTCTGGACTAGCATCCTTTCACTAGCCAGGGAGTGTCCGGATAGAGGTTCTCTTTCTTGGGGACTTCGTGTTTGACTTCTTCCCGTTCGGATCTGGCGATCTCCGACGAGTTCATCAAGATTCCGGCGACGACAAAGGTACGTATGGCTTACCTTAAACTCCTAAAACACGGATTACATGTATTTAAGCTCGATTTCCTTGTTTGGTCCGGATTTGAAAGTTTCCGAAATTTCGAAATCGAACTCCTTAGATCCAACAGGAATAGCACAGTGGATGGGGCCAGAATTTGAAGGCAAAGTGGTTAATGGCCGGAAGACAGGAGAGGCAAGAGAGGATGCTGAGGCAGTGGAAGGTTGTCTGTGAGAAGCCGTGAAGGCAAGAGATTGTGAGAAAGTCGGAGACACCATACGAGTATACAACGCATGAAAGGTCTCAGCACGGGGAATGATATCCCGCACAGACGGTAGCGGATCCAGAGACAGTTGGGAGCCAGTGAAGGAAGCAAACGCATATCCTAAACCACGAAGAAACCAATTACTCATGTCAAGGGGAGACACCAGACGGCCCATAGTAGCTAACTGATCACATAGTTGCAGAAATGTACGAGCAAACTCTTTGATAGAAAGGGTCCCTCGTTGTAACTGTTTTAGCTCATCGCGAAGATGGAGCTCATGAGAGGGTCCACAATTGTTGTATTCGCGTGCAAGAGTAGCCTGGATGTCCTAAGCAGTGCGTTGCCCGGCTACTACGCCATAAGCAGCCTCAGAGAGGGAGAAAAGTAGCAGAGAATTGAGACGACTATCCACCTCTTGCTAACGAAAGAAGTCTGGATTTTGAACAGTGGGGTTATTGGGAGTGTACTCTGGAGGAACGGTAAAAGAGCTGTCAACATAGAGAAGAAGACGATGGTGAGAGAGCAGGCCACTGACTTGGCTACGCCAGAAGAGATAGTTGTGAGCAGTAAGTTTAGCAGTAACAAGATGTGAGTATTCGGCATAAGTGAGAGACATGTGAGGAAGATTTTGTGGTTGTTGAGGAATAAGTGGAGCCGGTGGTATTGGTGGTGCTGGTGGTATAGTGGGAACATTGGAGCTGGAGATATGGTGGAAACATGAGTTGGAGTGGGTTGAGGAACTACTTCGGTCAAGGAAGTAGTTGCAGTTCCTGAGAGACGAAACGGTGGTATTGTGGGGTCTGTCATGGAGAATATAGTGGTAAGGGGAAGGAAACCAAAGTAGTAGTGAATAAGAAGAGAAATCAGAAAAGAGGCATGAATAGAGTAAAGTACAACTTCGGGAATGCAAAAGGAGGAAGAAAAGGCTAGAATCAACAAGTAGGCTGTTAGGCCAAATGATGCTCTGATACCGTGTAAGTGTTTGAATGAATTTGTCTAAACTGTTTGAATGACATGCATGTAGTTATTACAAAGAAAGAAACTGATAGAAAACTTGTCTGCTTTAATTATGCTACAACTTTTGTTTTTACATATCAATAAGGTGTATTTATATTGAAGCAAGGCAACGGTCACAAAATCTTCTATGGTTTTTCGAATTTCATAACAAGGAAACTTAGCTTGTTAATATTTTAAACTAGTCCGAGACTTAAAAGCAAATCAAATCAAATCAAACATATCCAGTAAATTTCACCCGTAGACAGGGTCTGAAAAGGTTAAGATGTACGCAGTCATAGTCATATCCTATAAGAGATAAATATACTGTTTTCATAGAGACCCCAACTCGAATTATCTTCCTCGAAAAAGGAGAAGAAGAAAAGACGGGAAAGAAAAATCGAAAAAAGAATGATAATGAAATAAGAGATACGTTAACGATATATAACTACTGATCAAGTAAATCCGATTATCCGAGACGTTGAATCTTCACACTTCGCTCTTACCATTGCAGCGGATCGCGCCTTCACAGTGAAGTCATCCACGACGCGTCGGATCAATTAGTTCACATTATGTAATGAGAAGCTCCGACGCTTTGCATAATTTCCATTTCGAGTAGACCCTCCTCGAGAGCTATGGCTAGGGGTCCTGACTTGCGGGCCGCCAATGAAATCCAGTCGGAGGACCCCCAATGTTGCTAGAATACGTAAGTAAAAGCGTGAAATACGCGGATGGCTGCAAGATATGAGTATGCCTTTAATGTGCTTAGTTGTTTCTATATGCTCAAGAAACAGGTGGTATGCATTCAGTCTTGTCTAGCTAAGGAAAGGGCTGTTTTTGTTCCCCGCTTAGTTATCCGAAAAGAAAGAGCAATGGGAGGCATTAAAAAATAGAATACAACACAAGGAGGTTTTAATTGCTCGAGCTGACGTGGGTTAAGAAATGGGGTTTGCAATGCTTGGTTCAAGTATTTGGTGGGGTATTTACATGGTAACATTTTTGGAATATACCATTTGCTGTTAGTCATTTATTTGTTAATTTGATTCTTTCTATGTAGTGTCTTAGTAGCTTTAGTTACTCGTAAAAGGAAGATATCCGTGTAAACCCTTTTCCTCTGTCTCGTCCAAGAATGTTTTACTTCCAAGAGCTTCTTGGTACATTAGTTCCTTCTTTACTGGTTGTGGAGGAGCTTTATGTCTTATAGGAAGTAAAATGGTCATAATGACACTGATATCAGTGATGGGATAACTATAATTGAAGAAATTATTGACCGTGATTTTTTATCAAGTCATTTTTTTGCATTAAATCAAAGTCCTTGTGACCTTAGAGGCTTTTTTTTGGATAAAGTAGCTAGATATATGATAAAGATAGGTATCTTTAGGTGATACCCAAACCTTTACATAATTTGTGCCCTCCCCTTTTCATTCGTACTATGAACAGTGACTATTCCTGGTTGATAGTTCATGTCCATCGCCTGTGTCACTTGGTTTAGAATTCATGCCACTATATAAGCCATCATCTTATCCGTCCCTAGATTCCCCCATCTGCTAGTCCACGGATATGGCAAGCCATTAAATAATCCGTCATCTTATCAGCAGATGAGGGTCATGATGCAGTTCCATGGATATGGCATTTATCCTCCAAGAGTCACTAGGATCTGGCCATATATTTATCAACCTCCTTACGGCCACTTAGAGGCTTACAAAGCTTATCTGGTGGAAAATGGATTATGTTTGTTCAAATAGTTTTACTTTTTATGAGACTGTATGCAGCTCCTTACGGTCATCCACTTGGATTCTCTTATTCTTTTATTGTAATTTTTCTTCTAAATTATGTGCATCTGATTCTATATCTTAACAATCTCTTGTGGACAAACATTCCCTTTTTGACTTAAATATTCCATGTTTAATTGAAGTTCGTTTTTGAATTTTGTTTTTTCTAGTGTGTGAGCAGGCGTATAGTATGGCTCAAAACTTGGACCCGAGTAGTGATGGCAGAGGTGTGCTTCAGCTTAAGACAGGTTTAATGTCTGTTATCAAGGTATGGTCACTGTTTTACCATTTCTTGTGTGGCTTATTTTCTATACTGGGAAGTTTAATACGTAGGTGAAGAATCTTAAATTGCATGCAATTAAAATGCAGACACACTGCATTCCTTTCAAAGCTACCAGGTCAACATGTAGGATAGGATTCTCTCTGAGGTTCTAACACCAATTGATTTGTTCTTTCTTGGTGATGATGTGATATCACATCTACTTTGTTCAGCCATGAGGATTCTGTAAACGGATACTTCTTTCATTGTTTCAATGGGTTATCTTCAAGATGTAAGTCTCTTGGTTTTGATTATAAACTGTTTCTTGCAGCAAAAGTTTGCCAAAAAGGATGGAGGTCAAATTGATTGTAATCGTGATATCCTTTCTCAATTATTATTGTTGTATGTTGGAACTTAGATTCTCAGAGATGAAACGAGTAATTGCTACACTGAGGGCTTTGGTTGAGGTGTGGAATTATTCAATAAAGATGCTGCGCCAGATGGAGTGTCTTCTGCTCCATTCTCTTAGCTTATATGGAGATGTACTTGTTTTTACTCTTAGGAATGTTTCACTGTTCTGCTATTCAACTATTCTTTCTTCTTCGTTATGGTAAGTAGTGCATTTGTTTTGGCTATTGACTAGTTTTGGTAGTTGATCTGATTTGTCTTCTGTTGTTCCAGTTGAGAAGGATAAAAAAGTCTGATGCGATTTTGTCAAGTGATCTCATTGCGTACAACATTGTCCCGCTGGAAGCACCATCTTTAACAAATGTTATTGGATATTTTCAAGATGAAAGTCCTCGCAAAGCATTATGATTAGATGCCCCTCAATGAATTTTGTCAGCTTTTCAAGATGTCACCATGTACAACCAATACCCTTGACGGGATGACCTTTTTTATATGAATTTGCTGCTGCTTATTGATGTCTGAAGCTGTAAAATCTTTTCCAGTTTCACTACTCGTTTCTAAATACTGACCATGTGTTACAACTTGGTATACATGAGATTGCAGGTCAGGGGTGCAGTATCGGCAATAAGATATACTGAGCACTTCCCTCGGCTTCCTCTTTTTTTTTTTTAAATTAAAAGGAACATGATATTGATAACCCCAAAGTTGGATGGGAAACCTTTACAATTGAGATCTAGCCGTTCTATGAATCTCTGCTAAGAGTGTTCAGGGGCTAGTCTCTCCTTTTGGTTACATACGGATATGATTATGAGATTTCGAGACAACGGAGTTTGGACATGTTTGATCTTTTGGGACATGTTCTTGGGTTTCAGGTTATCTTTGTCATCTCACTGTGTCCTTTTGATTTGATAAAGTTGGTCGGTGGGGCTATCCAACATCTTGAGAGCAATTTCATTCCTGTAACAGCTTGCTTAAGTAGTTCTTTATTATTTTTTCCTCACCCTAAGTTGACTCTTTCTTGCAGATGCATATTCAGACTTTGAGAGGTCATATACTTGAAACTATCTTGAGCTTGAGATTTATAATGTTTCAGTATGGAATCGTCTACAGACTCCATCTTACTGGCAATGACACATCAATTGTGGTATAAATTTCTAATTCTTTTTTTTTTTCTATGAAGGAGGAGTAATCTGTACGTGATTCCATGTTATACTTCAGTATCTCGTTTATGAACAAATCTTTCAAAATCATGATACAGTTGCATTGCATGGGCTTCGTTGTTGGTAGTAGCTTTTGTTCCTCAGTTGAAGCAAATGCTTTTCCTTTTCATTCAGTTGGCCAATGTTACCAAGTAATTGGACAAATGTCGTATAAAATTTGGACTATGAAAAAATATTGTCTACATCAAAATAATTTAGTGGAAGCAAAGCTGGAAACATGGAAGAACAAAGTATAAGAATCTAGCATTCCACCAAGTTTCATGTGGCTTTCTGAAGGAATCATATTGTTTATTAGATGCAGGAATGATATAGCGCACGAAAAAGTAGCGCGTGAAAGTCACCTATGGGGAGAAATGATCAAAATATCCTCGTGTTGAACTTCGTGCTAGTATTTAACACGAGAGCATTTTGGCCCATTAGTGTGTTTTTCGTGCGCGAATCCGTGCGCTATATCATTTCTGGATTAGATGTTCCCAGTGGTTATGTGCAAAATGATACTGTAGATTGAGAGAATCAGCAGCTGTCGGCTGTCCCAAATGTGGAATTTGTCTTCTCTATATTCATTAAAAATATTTTTGTTTCCCTTATGTAACTATAGATGCTTTTGGTGTTTCTTCCCAAATACTAGGGTTTCTTGAACATTCTAATTTTGGACAGTTTTTTCAGTTTTTTTATTTTTATATTTTTTGAACAAAGTTGGGTCACATTTTCTCATTTTCAACCAAAATTAGAATATTGTCAATTTTGTTAAACTCGGGTACTATACCATATTATTTTTATAAAAAAAATAAATAAAAGACTAAATTGACTGACAAATTTCAAGTAAAATTTATAAATGTTTGAAAGTCTCATTATGAGGATAAAATTGGGTCAAATTTTTTAGTAGTTTTTGACAAGAATGAGAATTTTGTTGAATTTTATTAAAACTCGTGAATATGATTTTTATGAAAATAAAATATAAAAACTAGTTAGAAGACCCAATCTCAAGCAATATATTTTTTTTTTTTTTAAATTTTCATAAAGATAGCAAAGTTCCATGATGTTTTATGTATTTGTGACAAAAATGAGAATATCGTCGACTTTTATTAAAATTGGTGTATTGTAGCACATTGTTTTTATGAAAATAAATAAAAGGCTTATTTGACAAAAAATTCCAAGCAAAATTATCAAATTTATTAAGTTTTTGTCATTAGAACAATGATCATAGTTTTGTATTTTTGAAAACAAAAAAATAATTTTGTGAATAACTCATGTCTTATAACGCATGGTTGTAACGACAAAAAATAAAAAGACTAATTTGTCAACTGAATCTGGAATTATATTTATCAATTTTTTTAAGTTTTCATTAAGACAACAAAGTTGGATGATATTTTTGCATTTTTCACAAAAATAAAAATATTGTAACTTTAATTAAAACTAGTATACTGTAGCACATAATTTTTATAAAAAAATAAATAAATAAAATACTAATTTAACAAATAAATCTCAAACGAAGTTATCAAATTTCTTCAGTTTTTTCATCGTTAGAATATTCTGCTCTTGCAGACAATAAAATGCTTTTCCTAGATGAAGCTAGATTGAAGAATTGGTTAAATGAGGAATCCTGACGGATATAATTCATGCCCCCAATAGGCAATAGGTAGTAACTTGTAAGAGATCAAATGAAGCTTAGAACTAGACCTACTTCTTCTTCTCTGTTAAATGAGCATGCTGATCAACCATGTTAGCTACCCATCTTCAATATTAGCCTCTGCTTTTGTTTGGAGTATGACCAGTCTTGCGCTTGTGTCGACTGAAATCAGACACAAACCGAAACGTCTGCCCACATCCAGTTTCGGTGCAAACATAAGGGCGATCCCCGGTATGAACTCTAATGTGTTCAGTTCTAGCCCAAGCCCACTTGAATGTCATCTTGCATCCCTTCCATGGACATTTCAGAGGGCGGTCATCCACATGGACACGTCGATGCTGCACAAGGTACTTGTGTGAGAAAAACTTCTTCCCACATCCCTTCACAGGGCATATATTTCTTTTATGCAGAGAAAGTTCGTGTTTCGATCCAAAACTCATATTGCATCCATCCATGTCACAAGTGTAATCTACTTCCTCATCACTCAGTTTTGGCTTGCTACTAGCTCTGGGAGCTTTGACAGTTCTGGACTTCTTTATGGTGATCTCTTTGCGTGGCTTCTCAAGAGTCATCTTTGCTTTAGCCGTTCTGGATCCTGTATCATTACAAGGCTTTTTCGTTCTAGTTCTCAGTCGTGTGCTAGGACCACCTTGTTGCTCAGCTTCACTGAGCAAATCAAACTCTATCTTGCTTCCATCTGTTTTCGTTGGCTGAGGATTATCCTTCTCTGTTCTCAATGCTCCCAGTTGAGCTTTAATTCTTTTCCAAGTATTACTGAGAGGAAATTCTTCTGAAGAATCTTCATCCTCACAAGTCTCCTTTTTTCTTTTGTTTCCATGCATAGCCTCTGTTTGCTTGCATGATTCACTAAGCTCACGTCCTTCAGAAGGTTCTTCCAAAGTTTCGGAGTTGTCATTCTCTTCTTTCACTTTCCTGGATCCGCGCTTTCTCTTAAAGTTCTGACTGCTACCACAGAGTGACAAAAGAAGGCAAGGTTCTTCATCCATGTTTCCAGCCATTGCAGATTTTTCTTCCACATGTAAGAGCTTATTGGTAGTATTCTTCATCTTTTTGTTACCTGTGCCAATTACAGACCCTTTTCCAGAATCTTGGCTTCTTTGAGCCCGCCTCACATACTTCAAATCCGGTTTTATCGAGGGAGTAACAACAGATTCAAACTCCTCTTGTTCTCTTGCATCACTATTAACTAGTAATGGATGAGTCTGACTAGACATCCATACTTTGCCACACCATTTTCCAGCGACAACTATCTTTCTTTGTCTGCCAAATCCCTTTACTTCAGGCTCAGCCTCCGTCCCATGGCTCTCAGTTGGAGAGGTGCGCCCAAATGCAACATATATAATGGAGTTGTAATGCATCTGCTTTGAGTAGAGTGGAGAACGACTAAGATTGGCACTGTAGAAGAGGTTGATGCCCAGTTTTACAGCCCAGTCTCTGTTGCCATGCACGGCATTTTCACTCTCTAAAGCCAACAGAATAAATTCTTTATCCTCTCCAGTAGACTGCCGGAATGAGACTTCACTCCAGAGGCCATCGCTTCCCAACTCCTCTGCAACTTTCTTTGCTTGTGATTCCAACTTGGGATATTCTGCATATGTTACCGAAATGATATGTAATCATCAATGATCCGAAGACGAAATTGTTGTTTTATAAAGGGCAGAAAAATGTGAAACAAAAAGATGAAAGAGATCTTGTCAACCTACTCTTTTCCTTCTATTCTTTTTCATGGTTTCTTCCTAGGACTTGCATCAAATTCCGATACATTAAAAATCAAAACGTGATGTGCAGAAACCGCACCTGGATGACAAGCAAGAAACACATGGGCACCACCAAGCCGACTGAGCTGCTTTTTTACTTGCAAAGCATGCTGAAGACAGAATACATGCAATCGAGAGGAATCTTCATTGGATCTAGAGGAAAACCGCAAAGCTGTGTCCACTAAAGATGCAAAACCAGTATTAGGCATCGCTTCGGTCTTCTGTGTAAACGCATCTGGGATTTTTTTATGTCTATCCGTCATAGAGTTTGATTCATCAAAATCTTGCTCTATATTTTTGCATGTTGCATTGGGGATATCAGACTTTGCATCAGAACCAGTAATTTGCAAGAAAGAAGCAGTCATGCTGCTGCCAGCCTTTGGATCAATGCTATTACGAGGAAGCACCTTTTCTCGGGTATCATTGTCGCCTTCTACACATCCTTCTAACCGACTAGGAGTACCAGTTTCCTCCTCCTCCTCGGAGTCTGATGAATTGCCATATGCTAGAGCCAACAAGCCTAGTGATGAGGGCTCTTTAGGTACCTTAATATTGGAAACCATATCCATCTCTTGTTCAGTAGATTGAGGCATATCTCCAGATGCTACAAGGGGACATATGATTTCAAATTACAAGTCAAACCTGAATCTTTTTACCCTAAATGCTAAAGGAAAGAGACATCAAACCAATTTTAATAATGAGAAACAGATGTAGGCCCAGCAATTCTTTTTATAGAAACTATACTCGATTAAATACTAGTTTTAAGGAAAATAAAATTACTCAGATTTTTTTGGCATTCCCATTTAACAACTGTTCAATTAAAAATCTAGAAAAGAAGCTACTAAAACCTTAAGAATCTTGTTCCTGGATATTAACCTTCACAACAGAATTGGATGCTTGCGTAACCAACAAGATATCATATGTAGGTAAAGGGCACATATTGATCATAAATTGATGCTATTAGATCTAATACCCCCCACCCTTCCCCAGAAAAATGTGTATCCATGCATCAATGAAGTTTTTCATCCAATATACACAGTTATATATCTATAAACAGATCCGCAATTTTTCAAAGATGCTAGCACAGCCTTGTAAAGTCAGATATTACGTATAAAAAACTATAATAAATTTATAACCGCAGAATGCAGTACAGGGAGACAGTCACCATCTACAATTGTTATGAGCATACCTGAAAAAAGGTTTGGGTCACATGTCTTCACATCTCTAATCTGATCATTGTCGTTATCATTTAAACCCCAGCAATTAAGCACGCCGCAATCAGCTGATGCTATATAACGAGCAGCTTCATCTGTCGGTCGAACAATGGCAACACATGCAAAACACAGGATCCCACAACTGACACAGGAAAACAGCTCCTGATCACGTTGAGAACTTCTCTTTATTCCAGCACCTATCTGTTCTGTATGAGCCTGAGATTTGGTTTCACTACTACTACACAGAGAAGAAATTGTTATTCTGTCCACAACATGACACCCTAGTTTAGTGTACTGCTCCCTCTCTTGTATATATTCATCACGAGGATTGCGGCTTGTAGTTTCCAACTTATGATCATGATTGGACAAATTTGGGAACATGCTAGATTTTGCTGTTGACTGTGATTCAGATAGTGTGATATTGGAAACCGCATGACTAAGGAAGTTCTGAGGAAGAAGCACGATAGACGATCCTTTCCCCAGAATATGCAGCATATCATTATTCTGCAACATATCCTCGAGAAATAGTTCTTTGATCAACTTTTC
>JAOWBN010016495.1:0-10786 GCA_028565015.1 Pinguicula moranensis
TTAGATATGGATCCTATCAGGTCGCTCTATCTGGTGAACTAAAGAATTAAATAATTAATTATGTGAGACATAATTGATGAATTTCACGGACGCAAATTAATCGAGTTTAATGAGATTAAATCCAAGTCATGATTTCCAATTGGGCTTGAGTTGAACTCAAGCCCAAATGATTTAAATTCCATTTGAGCCGTGGGCCCAAATGAAGAGAATTAAATCATTTTTTTTCGTTTGTTGGGCTTAAAGCCCAATAACTTAAGAGAGAGAGATATCTCTTAATACGTTCGGTCGGATGAGAATCAAGGACTTCCGCTGGTTTCTCTATTCATCCTCATCATCGCGAACGGAGAGTATGTGACGACTGAACTCACCGTGAATCTTGTGTCGCCGGGACTTGGGTCTAGCAGCCCCTTCACTAGCCAGGGAGTGCTCCGGGTAGAGACCTCATACTTTGATGGTTCCGTGAACATCACATTGGTTCGATTTTGGTTCAAAAATTTTGGAAATCATCCGGGTTCTTTGACTTCCGGTGAGATTGAGGTTAGTACGGCTATCCTTCATCACTTAGAACACGAATTACATGTTTTGGGTCCGATTTCATCACGTGGTTCAATGTTGAATATCTTCAAAAATTTTAGAAATCGACCCACTTGATCCTACAAATTTGGGCCATGTGTGTTAGATTATTCATTCATGACACTCTCCTAAAACATTTATCGTGTCTCGTTAAAAAAGCCTTACTAGGAAAAAATTCTATCGAAAAACATTTAAGTAAAGGAAAAGAGTACATGATTTTATAGGCTCCCCCAGTTGTGCACATCCTTGATCTTTTTAATTCCAATCCCTTTGACCAATTTTTCAAAAGTTGCAGTAGGTAGTGCTTTGGTGAATAAATCAGCCACATTGTTACTTGATCGAATTTGATGGATATTTATGTCACTCTTTCCTTGAAGGTCATGTTTAAAGAAAAATTTGGGTGGTATATGTTTCATTCTATCTCTTTAATGAAATCTTATTTCAATTGAGCAATGCAAGCAGCATTATCTTTATAAAGAATAGTTATGAAGTTTTTCTTGGTTTTCAAGCCACACATTCCACGAATATGTTGGGTTACAATTCTTAGCCAAATGCGTTCATGACTTACTTCATGAATTACAAGGATTTCTGCATGGTTGGAGAAAGTAAAAACTAATGTTTGTTTTATAGAACACCACAAAATAGCTGTATCTCCACAAGTAAGCAAATAACCCATTTAATTTGTAGTTTTGTGTGAATCAAATAAAAATCCAGCATCAGAATAACTGATTATTTCTGAGTTAGATACACTAGGATAGTATAAACTCATATCTATTATCCCTTGAAGATACCAAAAAACGTGTTTGATTCCATTCTAATGTCTTCTAGTTAGGGGAGAACTATATCTTGCTAGTAAATTTATTGCAAATGATATATCAGATCGTGTATTATTAGAAAGATACATTAGTATTCCAATTGTACTAAAATATGATACTTAAGGACCAAGAAGTACTTCACGGTCTTCATGAGGACGGAATTAATCATTTTTCACATCAAGAGATATTACCACCATTGGTGTACTCAATGGATGTATTTTATCCATATAAAAATTTCTAAGCACTTTTTCCAAAAAATTGGATTAATACACAAAAATTCGTTTTGTTAAGTGCTCAACTTAAAGACCTAAACACAATTTTATTTTTTCAAAGTCTTTCATTTCAAATTCTTTCTTCAAACAAACTACTGTCTTTGATACTTCTTCAGGAATTTCAATAATATTTAAGTCATCTACATAAACAACAATGATAACAAGTTCTTATCCAGATCTCTTTATAAAAACACATGGCATATTTGATCATTTTTATTGCCAGTTTTTAGGTATTGCTAAAACAATTAAACCACATACGTCCGGATGAGTCCATATAGAGATTTATTTATTTTAATCGAATAAATCTCTCAAAAATTAGAACTTTGTGCTTCGGGCAATTTAAATCTTTCAAGGATTTTCATATAAATATCATTTTCTAATGAGCCATATAAATAGGTTGTTACTATATCTATTAGTCGCATCTCAACTTTTCATGATTTTCTGGACTTATTTAAATAACGAAATGTGATTGCATCCATCACAGGAGAATAAGTCTCTTCATAATCAATGTTTAGTCTTTGAGTAACACCTTGTGCAATAAGTTATGTTTTATATCTCACGACTTCATTTTTCTCATTTCTTTTCCGCATAAATACTCATTTATATCCCACTAGTTTTATAAATTTTGGTATAGGACTACTGGTCCAAAAACTTCACGTTTCTTTAAAGAACCGAGCTCTACAACAATTGCTTCTTTCCTTTTTGGCCAATAATGTCTGCACCTACATTTCTCCATAGATGTAGTTTTAATATCCCATTTTCTTTCATTATATTACATGTTATATTATAAATAAAAATATTGTCGATGTTTGTTTCATTTCGATTCCATCTTTCCTTTCCATTACGACATAATTTATGGAGATATCTTAATTTTTAGGTATCTAAATTTCTTCATTTATGTATTTTGCCTCTTCTGGAGTATTATGGGTCTCTGCTGGAGATTCTGTTTCATCTTCTGGACCATTTTCTATATTTGTTCGTTTTCTTTTCTTAGGATTTTTAAATTTGAAATCGATTGGTCTTCCATATTTCATGCGTGATTTAGACTCATTTGAGGTAGAAATTTGTCCTTCTGGGACATTAATTCTAACTAGAACATTTGCAACTGGTATATGAGATTTTTCTACCTTTTTCAGGTTAGTAAACGTATTTGACAAATGATTTGCTTAATTTTGCAAAATAATAATCTTTTAAACTTCAATTTTACATTGTCCAGAACGAGAATCAAAATGTGATAGTAAAGATTCATGACATGATATTTTCTTTTCCAGTTGTTTATTTTCTCCCCGTAATGTTAGAAAAATTGATTATCAAAGTAACAATCAGCAAATCTTGATGTAAATGAATTTTCATTTGATGGTTTTAAATATTAATTATCAAGAGAGATTCATAATTCTCATCCTCCTTTAATGACTCATCTTTGTGCATTGTGGAGGACCAATTGGTACAAATACCGCACATCCAAATATTCTTAGATTGAAAATGTTTGGTTCTTGACCATAAACCATTTGCATTGGGGAGAATTTATTATAATTTGTTGTCCTGATATAAATAAGTGTTGCCGCATACAAAATTGCATGTCCCCAAGTGGATACGGGAAGTTTAGAATGTATGAGTATTGGCCTTGCAATTAGTTGAAGGTGCTTAATGAATTATTTAGTCAAACCATTTTGTATATGAACATATGCAACAAGATGTTCAATGGTTATCTCAATTGACATACAACAGTCATTGAAGGTTTGTGATGAAAATTCGCCAACATTATCTAGACAATTTTTCTTTATTGGAAAATCAGGGAAATGAGCTCGCAAATGAATTATTTGTGCAAGTAATTTTGCAAAAGTTAGATTGCGAGTAGATAATAAGCACGAACGAGAACATCTAGTTGATACAACAGTTAGAACCATAAAATATTTGAATAGTCTGTTGTACAAGCCCACATATATCTCCCCGAATTCTTTCTAAAAATATAGGATTTCTCATACCCAACTTTGTTTAATGAAGGCCTTATAATTAGTTTACCTTGAGAAATAACACATAAAAATTTATTATTTTGAAAATTCATGTGATTTTTCATTAAATGACACAAAAAAATCATAGAAAATTCATGTGGTTTTTATTGAATGACATGAATTTTCTATGACTTTTTTTGCATCATAAATGATCCAGGATGGTCCAACCTATTATGCCAAACCTTTAAAGTCTAAGTATTCTTTAGACTTTCAACAGCGTAAACTTCAATTATTTTTATTATTTTGTAATACAATCCAAAAGACATTACGGGTAACCTTTCTAAGATGCATTTTTTACCCAAAATAATTTATGTAATGCATAAGTATTCTTCATCATTTTTGCTCATTGTCTCGATATGATATCCATTTAAGCAAATATATTTAAAGCTCAATAGATACCGTCTAGACTTAGATGAGAATAAAGAATCATCAATTGTAATATTTGTCTCTTGTGGTAGTACAATTTGTGCTCTCCTGGATGGGATCGGGTAATGGCCATAGCCATCCCGATTACCCATTTTTTGGAATATAATTTTGGGAATCCCAAAACCTGTACCGTTACACGAATTTCCAAAATTTACGAAAATTTGGATATTCGGGACGAAAACGAAACCAGATTTTCTGGTCCCGTTTATTTTCGGGATGGATTCGGACATGGCCAATACCCGTCCTGAATTCCCGTTTGGTCACCCCTAAGATATAATAAGAATAGTAACATATTAAAATATTAAAAATTAATTACCAACTTAAACTAGAGATGATGTGGCCGGCTTTCTCAGTTGCCTGTTTTGAAAAATAAAAATCGAAACCTAAACTGCCGAATGCCAGTTTTTTTTGGTTGCCAGTTTTCTTGGTTGATGGTTTCCTCCGGTTTCAGTTACCAGTTTACGGTCTCACAGTTTCAGGAATTTTCATGTCGGTTCCGGCATGGTTGGCAATACGGTTATAACCTCCGGTCTAACTGACTTTTTTTAATTTTTTTAATTTTCATTATTACTCTAGTTTTTTGTTGCCAGTTTGCCGTCGGCGGTCGGTATTATTATTATTTTTTAAAGTTTTTTTATTAATTTTTTATGTGTTTAGTTTAGCTTGAAATTTAACCTATAATTATAAATTTATAAACTTATAAAATTTATAAAGTTATATACTTATAAAAGTTATAAAAGTTAAAAGCATAACTTATAAACATTAAAATTTATAAAAGTTAAAAATTCATATAACTTATAAACATATAAAATATATATAACTTATAAACTTATATAACTTATAAACTTTATTAAGTTATAAATGTTACAAAGTTGTAATTTATAAACTAAACTTATAAACATATATAACTTATAAAATTTATAAAAGTTAATAACTTATATAAGTTATAAAATACATATAACTTATAAAAGTTAAAAACTTGTATAACTTATAAATTATAGTAACTTATAAAACTTAAAACTTATACAACTTATATAATTTATAAAACATATATAACTTATAAACTTATAAGCTTATAAACTTATAAACTTATAAGCTTATAAACTTATAAAAGTTGTAAAAGTTAAAAATTTATATAACTTATAAATTATACTAACTTGTAAAACTTAAGAACTTAAACTTAAAGCTTATATAACTTATAAACTATATTAACTTATAAAACTTAAAAATTCTATTAACTTATAAATTTAATAACTTATATAATTTATAAACTATATTAACTTATAAAACTTACACCGGGATATTAGTGACATTCTGTAATACACCACATATATATATATATATATAAAATTTGGCATTTCCAAAAAAAAACTTATAAAACTTAACAACTTATATACTTACAAAATAATTAGAAAAAAAAGTGTTTAGTGCCGGATCCGCCGATCAAACATTGGTTTGGGATGTTTGACTGCCGGATTTACTTGACACAATTTAGATGATTTCACCGGCGACGTTTTATTTTTTATTATTAAAAAAAATTAGAACACAATTTAGACGATTTTCTTTTAATTAATTTTCTTAATAAAACCGTTAGTTTCGAAAACCTCTGGTTTTAAATATTGGGCAAACCTTTAACCTCCAGTTAAAAAACCATCGGATTTTTTTGGTCTAGTTGCTGCTAGTTTCTCGGTTATCATTTCGAACATAAACAAACTAAAGTAATAATAAAATAATTAGAAAAGGTAAAGAATAAACAAAAAAGTAATAAAATCATAATAAAATTTTGAAAAATCATTACATACTTTCTTTTTATTTTATTTCATTTTAAAATTATTTTTTAATATTTCTAATATTTAAATATAATTTTATCATATTATTAAATTTTTCATTATTTTCTAGTTTTTTATTTTTATTTATAAACATTTAGTTTTTAATATTTCTATGTATTTTTTTTTTTTTTATTTTGTAGATGTTTTTTCATATTGTTTAATAATAATAATATTATTATTATTACTATTATAATTATTAATTTTATTTTTGAATTACCTGCAATAATAGTTTAAACAAGTCCAAATTGAGCATTGTTACTAAAAGTTCCACATGGTTAAACCGATAAAACTAATATTGCAATTTAATATTCTATGGGAGTAGGGTCCGTGACGCAGACTCGTCTGTTAACTTTGTCTACCAAAAAAAAAAATATTCTATGGGAGTAATTGTGCAATGAGTGCTATTGTATGGCCCCAATTAATTTTTTTATTATAATCTTAGGGTAATTTTATGGAGTGTTTATCTTACACTGGACCAAATGGCCCACAATATTATAATTTAAGCACCTAGTGGGCCTAAATAAGTTTTAGATTGGACTAGTTTTATTTATGGACCCGGCCCTTTAAGGGTACATCTACAGTGGACCAAAGTTCATACTGAAAAATTTCAAATAATATATGCGCTTATTTTACCTATCAATATATAATTTTCAGATAATGAGAGATAAATAATGTGTCAACAGACAAAATAGTAATATGACAGTTAGGGATGAGTAAAAAATTGCCAGTTATTAGGTTAATTGAAAGTCGACGGTTAACCGAACCGAATAACCAAAAAAATTTGGTTATTTGGTTCGATTATGGTTATGAAATGTCATGACCGAATCGAGTTATGACTCATTCGATTTCGGTTGTAACTGAAAATTGCCTTTTTATTTTTAATTTTTTATTTATAAAATGACGGAATTTAGGACTTTGATAAGAAAAACAACATCGTCTTTCTTTCTGCCTCATAAACTTATAATGCGTAATTGAATTTTCAATTTTGACTCTTAAATTTTGACATTTACTTTATTCCGTGCACCGACGACTATTTCTTTAAATTTTATTTGCATGATGAAATATTGATATTTTTTAAATAAATATTGCATATTTAATAATTCTTAAGTAATTACTTCCGTGATTCCTACTTTTTTTTAAAGAATAAATAAAAAAAATAAAAAAATAATAATAGATGTTCGATTATTTGGTTAATAAAAAAATCGAACCAAATAACCAAAAAATTTGGTTATTCGATTATCGGTTCGCTTCGGTTATGGAAAACCATTATCAAACCTTGCCATAACCGACACCGAAAATCGAATTATTAGTCCTAATGATAGTGAGTCTCGTATTGGCTCATAGTTCATTATTGCAAATAAAACTACAAAATTATTATGCTACCCTTGTGATTGTGACCTATATCTAGACATGGGAAGTAGACCCAAAGCCCGGACCTGACCCCAAAAAAGCTCGTCGTGCCGAAGCTTAGCGGGTCGTGCCCGGTTTGCAAAAATGTGACCCTTGGGCACGACGGGTCGGATTGTGGGCACGGCAATCCGATGGGTCATCCACTCGGGCCCGCCCTAGATTTAATAAATAAAAAATAAATAAAACAACAAAGTTCAGCCGACCAACTGGATTCCGACGTGTTCGGCCGGACATCACCAGATCAACACAGATCCGCGCGTGCTTAAGGCGGAAAAAAGGACTTTTTAATTTTTTTAAAAATATTTTTATTGTATTAAAAATATATTTTTTTAAAAAATAGTGGGATTTTGTATCCCTTCAAATTCAATTTTTTTTTAAAAATATTAATTTTTTTAAAAAAAATGGTCGTTTGGCCCACTGGCGTCACGCCAGGCCCAACGACTAAGTTTTCAAAAAAAATATTTTATTTATTAAAATTTCACCCCTATAAATACCCTTCACCCCACCTTTTTCACACTCAACTTTTCTCTTATTCTCAATTACTACTAGTTCAAGCATTCTTTCTAGCTCTTTTTAAATCTTTCATTTCGGTTCATTTTATTTTACAATTTTCGCATCTTAGCCTCTTTTATACCGCAATAATGTCAAAGATAATTATTTCTTCTTCACCAAATTCACTTGATTTCGACGTCGATCTTGATTTTGATAATTTGATCGATATGAGTTTCGATTTGGTAGATTCGAGCACACTACCACTACTACCACCGAATTTGGAGGCGGGGGAGGTTGTAACACCATCTTCTACGACGGCTCGTGGACGTGGTAGACATGAACTTCCAACCATTTATCCTCAATCTCATGCTCTACCTCTGATGGCTCCACAAACTCATGATCAAGCTTAGCCTCCTGATAAAGTAAGTAACTTCTGAATTTTTACAGAATTTTTCGACAAACTTCCAAATCCAGAGAGGGGGGCTGACTTTTTTTGGGTGAAGTGCCGATTATGTTCAAAGACCTTCCAACATAAGAAATGTACGGTTTTTTTAAAGTAAATTTTTTTTAATGAATTTGTAGCTCTTTTTTTTTTAAATTCTAATTTTTTTAAATTTGTATTTCTTTATAGGTGAGAGTTATGGTTCATTTTCGAGACATGTATTAACTAAGCACCCACAACATGTTGGTATCGATCCTACACAACTCCAACTGTCTAGTAGTTGGGGTTCGTGGATCCGGAGGTACGTCTTCTAACACTCAATTATTTTGGTATAACCCAGCTAGAAATAGGGAAGACCTAGTAGACCTAATTTATTTACAAAGTGTTCCATTTAGTTTTGTTGAAAGTTTAAATCTAAAAAATTATATGCGTACATGTTTATAACCCACATTTTCTAGAGTTTACGTAAATCACACACTAATGATATTGCAAAATCTTTTAGTAAAAGAAAAGATAAGTTGTGTCAGATTTTTTCATCTCTAGACAATAAAATTTCTAGATGTAGTGATATATGGTTAGATCCTGGCCAAAATTATAGTTATATGGGTGTTACTGGTCACTGGATAGATAATGAGTGGAAATACAAAAAACTTAATAGCATTTAGGTTCTTTGGTGACGCACACACCACACATAATCTAACCTCTTATGTTAATTTTAGAAGAATATAATTTAAAAACCAAAGTATATAGTATGTTTTATGATAATGCATCTAACAATGAGGCAAATGTAGACGATTTAAAAAATGTTATATGATTCTTATTTTAGTTGTTGATTTTTTCTATATTCGGTGTATGTGTCATATTATTAATTTATGCGTATAAGATGCTATTAAAACTATAGATTTAAGAATTAACCATTAAAACGTACTATTAAATTTTTGGTGAATAAACTTAGTGTAATGAAAGATTGGTTTTGAATTTGTAAAGATAAAAATGTTAGGCCAATAAAAAATTTCTTAAACGTAGCAATTCGTTGAAAATCAACATATAATTTACTTCAACAAGTCGTACCTTATAAAGATTTATTGGTTAATTTTATGAATAATAGATACCAAAATATATATTTGAACACAAGTGATTGGGTAGATTGTGAAATTTTTTAAGAATTATTAAAATATTTTAATGAATACACTAAATTATTATCACACATATATATAAGCTAACTGCCCATCTTATTGTACCTATTTGTGTTAACGTAGGAGCCATTATAACAATCTTTAAAAATAAAAATAATTCTACAACTTGTATATGTTATTATTGCAAAATGGTGTAAATATCTTTTAGATATACCACTACTTTATCTTATTGCCATGATTTTAAACCTTCGAATAAAATTAGAAAGTTTAAAAAAATCATTAGAAGATTATTATGGTGATTTTGTCGACGAGGATAGATTACTCATTGTCGACTATAAGACTACAATCGAAAAAATTTCTACTTTATTAAATGAATTATATGAAAAGTGTCAAGCCCGGTTAGGTATTCCCATACAAACTCGTAGGAGTAAGGGTAACTCAAGTAGTAGTATGTCTAGTTTAGTAAGGTTAGGAAGAATGGAAAATATTATGAAATGTCTATCAAAACGCCTTAGGTACTCGTCAAATTCCACTTACGTTGAACTTAACACTTATCTAATGACTACCTTTGAGATTGTTCATACAGGTGACGATATAGATGCCCAAAATGGCCCGTGGCCCCATGGCCCGGCCCGTAACTGGCATGCCGAGTCCACGGCACGGCAAGCCGCGGGTCGCAGGGCTGCCCGGAAATAAGGATCTGGGCCCGGGTCGCAGAAAAATGCGACCCGCGGCCCGGAGGGTCCGGATTTTTCCGGACCCGGCGGGTCAACCGCACGGGCCGGTCTTTCTTAAATATATATATATATATATTCGCCGGACCCAGCGGGTAGCCCGCCCGAAAACCCTTCAACCAGCCGGTTTAATATTTGAAATTAAAAAAAAATGAATTTTGCATTGCCGCTGACCCGGCGAGCTAACCGGCGGGTCGACTCGTTGGAAAGTCACTTTTCCGGCGGGTCACGGCGGCAATTTTAGAATTCAAAAAAAATTACAAAAAAAATAAAAAATAAAAATAAAAAAAAATTACGGGCCCGCCGTGTGGCCCGGAGGGCCACCCGCCGGGTTAGCCCACAAAAATCGGCGGACCAGCTGCTTTTTTCGACGGTTTCGGCTGGGCACGGCAGGCCAAGGGCCATTTTTTTTAAAAAATGTAAGGGTCGGGCCCGCCGTGCGGCAGGTGGGCACGGCGGGCCACTAGCCGTTGTACGGATTTTTTTTCAAATTTTTTTTATTATAATTTTTGTTTTGGGTAAAATCCGGGCCTATAAATACCACTTCAACCTTCTATTTTTTCACACTCAACTCAATTCTTTGTTTTCATTGCTTACTTGCTAGTTGCTACTCTACTCTCTCTCAATTCAAGCCATTACTCTGGC
>JAOWBN010016506.1:0-10785 GCA_028565015.1 Pinguicula moranensis
GGACATATTTGAGACCTTAGGTCTCGGCCAATCCACCTCTGTGAATCTTGCCTCAAAGTCAGTTTTAAAGCACTCTTTAACCTGCTCAGGATCCTTCAACCAAGCCTCCCCACAGTAAATGCCATGAATTGTATTTTTTTTCTTCTATACCTGTTTATCATACAGTGAAAGTATGCACTATTAGCATCTCCTTGGGGAGGGGGCTGGCCGGGTTAAGGCCAGCCAGCCCTCCCTCGGCCATTGGGTACCAATACCAAAATTGGGATCGTGAATTACAATTTTTAGTACTAGTAACATCGTCATGCACCCATAATAAAAGCATGTTAGAGCTTTCCTCGGTTCATAATCAACCAAAGTTTCAAGTTTTGAATAGAGAAATCATGCTTGCCATCCCAACATTTTTAATCATATGTAGTTCTCATTGAGTATCTGAACAAAAAGTTCATCCGTTCTCACGAGTAATGCATTTCTATTTCCCTGATAGAAGGGTGTCGATTTTCTGCTCAAGATGGGCTTCATGATCCTCGAGGCGGGCTTTTATCGCACCATCCTCCCATCGAATCAAAGTGGGAACACCTTTGAGTTTGAACATCGAGTCTATTCGCAATGGGTGCGCTGGGGTTCTCCATGTTGGTCGATCTCCGACGTAAACCTTTAACAGAGCCACATTCTGTGATGACATTTCTAGCTTCTTGTATATCACCGGTTCAGCTCTTACGCAATCTGATGAAAAAATCGATGATCAGTCCATTTTCATACAGAAGAAATGAACTATGAGATATGAGGATTTCATAGGACATGTTTAATGAAGCAATGGCCAGAATCACAACTGTCGGTTCAATAAGTATGACGACAGAATTATACATCTTTGCAGATACACATGATGTAAAGAGTTTGTTGTAGCCGGGAACTGTTGCAATTTAGAAGTTTGAAGCTTTGTAATGCAAATGATCTCTGAAAATCAAAGGGAATAACAAGCTGAAGCTTATCGTTGAGCTTCATTTCAAGAAAACATAAGTGAAAGCCACACAGAGAAACAAAAACTCTGCAACTCAGGTTCCCTACTTGACAACCTAAAACTTTTTATTTAACTTCTTTTATCCCCATTTTATCCCACCTTCACAATCTAGTGCAAAATTTGATTTGCCCTTCATAGTCTTTATTCCTCATTGAGAGAAATTTCACAAAACCTACACAATTTTCAAACACCGACACCAATAACCATATTTTACTTAAAAGCTCCTGTCAATTGTCATTGCCTTATCAAGATAGAACCAACAACACAAGACATCATAGATCAATTGAAAAGTACTTATCAAAAAAAAAAAGATCAATTGAAAAGTACTGTCTGATTCAGTACGTGTACAATCCTAAATTTCAAAAAAAAAAAAAGTACGTGTACAATCCAATCCTAAAATCGCAGGAAATGATAAACCGCAAATCCAACAATTCCGAAACGAACAAAGCCAAACGAAATAACATAAGCCGCGTCCCAGTATGAAATCAAATTATCCCAACGAAACATACACCAGAACTTATTGGTAATAGAGATTTATCTGTATTGATGAGTTATTGTGTACCGGGGCACCAACTCAGATTTGTAGCAGGATCGTTGTCAGCCAAGAACAGGATGAGATTTGCACTGAAATTCCCTGCTTCGCTTTTGAATTTTTCAAATACATCCCCGAAAGTCGGCAATATGGCAACAAAAACCTTCATCGGCATTTTCGTGCGTTCAATATTCTTCGCTCCTCTCAGTTTCAACCCGATCCGCAGCACTCTGGATAATTAATTATTGGCTAACGGTTTTGTCGATATGGGCTCGGCCGGGGAAGGTTCATTATTCGACAATTTGAATATAATAATATTTTTGTAATAACGGTATATTAAGCCCCTGTTTTGCGCAACCTTCTTAAAATTATAATTCAATTATAAGCACTTTTTTTTCAAAAAATAAGTCTTTATTTTTTCAAAAAAAATTATTATAATCCAATTATAAGCATAAGAGGGTCTGCGCAAAACACCCCTAAAGTTAAAAAAATCACACCTCGAAAAGAACGAATAGAGGAATGCAATTAAAAGAGGTTGGTTTCAATTTTTTTTTTTTTTTTTTTATAAGCTAAAAACCCTACCAAGGGTAAGAGTAGATCAAAGAAACTAAAAAAGTGAAAAATAGTTTGAAGTATCGATCTAAAAGACTAGGGTCTAACAAATCATCATACACAACAAGTGCTAGATACATAGATCATGAATGATGCTTGTGGGTAACATGGACTAGAGATGAGCAAAATTGATTCATTGACTCTCATTTATGCAGACTGTCATCAAAAAATAACTACAGGTGTCTCCACCTTACTAAAATTCAGCTCGGCTTGTACACTATATAGCATAGGTTTATGAAATTACTATAAATTTCCTTTAAGCAAAGACTTAGAGGATATTCAAGCATTGATCTCAACCATCCGCATGTAGGACGTCGTATGACTCCCGGTGTCTTTACTGTAGTAGATAGCAAGGCTCGACCTGTTAACCTTATAGCATCATAGCTGTGTGATTTTTTGCCCCTCTCCTGTTTAAACTTTCTGCTAATTGTTTCCTTCCATATAATAATCATTGTTTCCGTCCCACCCAACCTGTACCATCATGCAGTAAAAAGATAATATTCAAGCACAAGCAGTAAAAAGTGGCATGAAACAATGTTCTCAAAGTTGTAGCCTCAATTTGTATAACTTGACATGATGACAATAAAGAACCAATCTGTGGCTACAGTTCATTGTAAGGATAAAACTAAGCCTCATGTCCTTGTTTGAAAAGTTGTTGTGAACTACTGCGACAGTGCCCTTACCATCAATAAATCATCGGCTCGAGCTAATACATCCAATTAATCAAAACTCGCCTCCGAAAAGTTGATTTATTTCCGAATTGAGTATTGTGGACTTTTATTTCTCATAAATGAAACTTCCGTGAAACTCAAAAGTTATGTTTTACTTACGATATTCTTTCACATGTGATGCTTAAAGTTGTGTTTTCTTATCTCCACAGTCCACAATGTATCATTATATTTCCAATTAAGTTGGGATCTGGAGGGTCAGAGTATGTGGTCTTACCTTTGTTATTACACAAAGAGGTCATTTTTGTTGCGACCCAATATTCATGCGCCATTTGATATATTGAATTTCGGCAACTACACTAAGTAGAACCACTAGAATTTAATCGAGTCATTTTGTTATAATCTATTATTTGCACAAAGCTAAAAAAATTATCAATGATGACTATTCCAGCTCTATTTGCAATGGACATTTGTGTTTTCTTATCTCCATGTCAAAATTCCGATCCGATTGGGAGAATCTAACAAAAAAAATTACGTGGGGCCCCAAAAAATTTTTATGTGAGACAAAAAATTTTTAGGAGATAAATAATATTTGGTACAAATATATTTAAATTTTTTTGAGACCCAAAATACATTCTTTTAATAACACAATACTAAATTTTCACCCAAACTCATTAAAGAATTTTTTTTCCAACATATTTAATTTTGTTAAGCCAAAATATATTCAAAGATGCCAAAAAATTTTGGAGGGACAAGGCCTTGTCTAAATCTGCCCCCGCCATGAGGCATGAGCTGAAGTTTTAACTTACTTAAGAGATTACATCATATGTGATACTAAAAAATAAATGAAAAGAAGGAATTTTTTTTAACCTTTTAAATGAGTAGCTTCTTCCCTCACATGTAATGTAAAATAACAAATGAAAAGGCGGATTGATTTTTTTTTTCCCACCTTTAAAATAAGTAGTTTTTCCTTTAAAGCTCATATACCCTTTCATATTACAGCTACTAATATAAAGTTAAAATGCCATCGTGAATGCATAAAATTAGTATCCAAATCATAGTTATTTGTCATTCTTTTAGTGTTCCTTCCGTGGTGGGATTTTTCTTTTGTTGGGATAATGTGACCTAGACCATTGTGCTCTTGTTAGTTTTATGTATACTAGATGATGAAAATCATTTTTTTCCTTGAGTTTTGATATGTATATTATGGATCATTTAGGTTTATGACTCAAATTTTGAAACTCCATAATTTTATCAACTCTAAATTAGTCTCTAGTCTTATAAAGTCATTAGCAAGGGAACAACTAGATGACTAAATCGACTAGCATGTGGATCAATGCATGATCATGTTTCACAGATAATTGATATGAGGTATCTGTTTAATCGCATAAAATATGAGTGTACGAGGTACATGACTATTGGACTCGACCTATTTGACTTGCTAGATGGATTGTGTTTGTGTCATTGGCAATGTCATATAGTATTGATTAAGTTATTTGAGATATTCATAATTCTGGGTGATGAATGTGTATTACGTTCTTTTAATCGAGGGGTTATAACGTAAGTTCCGAATATTCACGATTCATACTGGAAAGTATGGAATATTAAGATGATACTTTTGTCCATCGCATATTGAAATGAGATTATTAATATCCCTGGGGCCCTTGATGCAGTAATAAATGTTACGCACGCAATTTGTGATTATGAGATAGTCACATTTTAACAATTATCTACTGATATATCAAGAAAGAGATTAATGATTAAGGATGACATATTCGTATGCTTGACATTAATTATTGGATATTAAGTGACGAAAGAATTAATACTAGATGGAATTATAGGATAACGATGTATTTATATTAAATCGGATCATAATGCATTGCTAGATGTCGCTTATGATAGTACCGATTTAAATGTGGATCATACTGGGTCGCTCTATCTAACGAACTGAAACATAAAGAATTAATTATGTGAGACATAATTAATTCTTGTGAACGAATCGAGATTGGGTCGAGATGAATTAACTAGGATTAATTAATTCGATAACTTGAGTACGAGAAAAATTGAGTTTCGACGAGATTGACTCAGTTTATAGATATTGAGCTCAATTTATAGATATTGAGCTCAATTTAATCGAACCCAACATATGAAGGATAATTCAAGCCCAACTCGCTAAATTACATTTGGGCCCAATGGCCCAATACCTTGAATAAGTCACGTGAAATGGGATTTCACGTGACATGAGAATTTTTTTCCCATCCTTATCGAGAACATGAGTTTCTCGTTTTCTCTCATCGACCAAATAGAATAAATGGTTTCTTCTCTGAACCGTGATTTCGGAGTCCATTTCCAGTCATTTGCAAGGGTCTAGCAGCCCCGTTTATGTTGTCAGGGAGTGCTCACAGTTGAGGTTCTCTCCGTTGCGAACTCCATGACCTTCACGTTCCGGGTTTTGTTCGGTTCTTGGTGCAAAACGTACGGGTTCTTCACCAAATCGCCCGAGTACGGTAAGTACGGCTTCCGTATGCTTCAAAACACGGATTAAACATGATTTTGGGTCCGATTTCACATGTGGTTTGATTGTGAACACGATCAAAATATTTAGAAACTGGCCCACTTGATCCAACAATTGGTATCAGAGCGTGGATTACGTGTTTAATTCGTATTACTTGAGGTGAATTCGGATTCAATTGGTGATTGATTAAAAATTTCGTTCGAATTCGTGATTTCTTCAAGAACCCTAATTCGGGTTTCATGATTTTGGTTTCAATTTGATCGATTAAGATGTTAATTATGTAATTTGTGTTTAGACTTACATAATTAAGTGGTTAATTGCACTTTGAATTGAAAAACCATAATTGTCTCATAAACCCTAAATTGGATTTGCTTGAATTCATTTAGGTTTGATGAAATTGATTCAACTAATAGATGGATTATGTAATTAAAAGTGTTAATGACATAATTAAGTGGTTAATTGAGTTTGAATATGCTAAATCCGAAAATTGAGAATTTCAAGATTTAAGGGTTTTGGATTTCTAATTGATTTGGTTAAATTAGGTGTTTGATAACTCTATTAGATATTTGAATTGCAATATGGAATGGTCAATTGCGAACTTGGTCCGTAGAATTGAAAAACCCCTTTGTGGAATTTTTGAATTCTTGATTTAGGGGTTTTAATAATTCTTGGAATGAATTAGGACTTTTGATATGCAATTGAATGTTTAAATTGCTTGATTTGTTTGTTAATTGGATGAAAAACCTAGAAACTTGAAAAGCCCTAAATATGTGATTTCTAAGTTTCGGTTTTTTGATCTAATTGGGACTAATTAGTGCTTAATTGATGCAATTAAAGCTATGATATAACATAATTAGAGGTTAATTGCATTAATTTCTAAGAATGCCCAGTTTATGATCAATTTTAAAAATTTCAATTGGAAAGTTGGGGTTTTGCATGTTATTAGTCAATTGGGAATTGATTAATAATTGATGATTGTTATTGATTTAATTAGATGCTAATTACATTATTTTGTGAAAATGCCTAATTTAAAATTTCGTGTGAGGTGTAATTTCTAAATTAGGCTTATATCATGTAATTAGGGGTTTGCGTATTTTAATTGAATGTTGAAATTGTTGAATTTCATGATTATGCATTCAATTGGTTGAAAATACGTGAATTCCAATTATTGGCTTGTTGTTTGATGCCATTTGAATTTATTATATTCAATTTAAGAAATTGAATTATAATAATTTGCATAGCGTGTTAGATTGTGCTAACTCGGTTTGCAGGATGTTGAGTGGTATGACATAATTTTTATATTATGGCATACGTCTGTAATTGGCCTACTGAGCCTTATTCATTTATGGCGATATGTTATGCCATTTATTAACTCGTGGCAATGTGTTATGCCATTACTTTTAATTGACAACCTATTTATACCAATATTAGAAGCTCTTGTGCCAAGAGTTAGATTGTTAGTTCGAGTTCGGGATGAAGTCTTGAAACGGCATTCAACTGCTCGTGGATGATTTGGACACGTAGATGACACTTCAATATTGAAGATGTCATATTACTCAACAAAAATAATTGCATTGGATATAATTATTTCTTTATGCATCTATTTATTTATTTAAATGCTTTGTTCGTGCTCTTTATTGTTAATGTGATGAACTTGTTTTCAAAGCGCGAATTGTCACTAAAGGTAAAAAATTAGGATGTATTGCACTTCCTATTCGATCCTCTTCAAACTACTTGGATAGGGTTGATGTTTAACTTACTCAGTAGGCATCGCCTTGTACCTTATAGGAGTTGAGGTCGTGCGGGGCATATAGAATAGGTTTGTGTAATAGGGCTACGGGCTTGGTGTGGTAAAATGTGGATCTCGAGCCTACTGCATTCAGGGACACAATCATATATGTAGTAGGGTTCTGTACTAGTTTGGAACTGAACACACAACATGAAACTGATCTAAAATCTTTGCATTTTGTCTGATGTTTTGTGATTCCGAACACATATCCCCTAATATCTATAATGGAACAAAACAAACTCTATGGTTCCAATTTTATCAATTGGTATCGTAACCTAAAATTTGTTTAAAAAACATCAAAAGAAGGACCATGTCATAGATTACCTATTCCTTTACCTCCACCTGTTACAGCTTCTCAGGCTGACGTAGAACAGTACGAGAAGAAAGTCGATGAGGCGAATGAGATTAGTTGCCTCATGCTTGTATCCATGATTTCTGATTTTCAAAAACGGTTCAAGGATTGGAAAACATACAATTGGATTCGCGAGCTCAAGAATATATTTCTAGAGCAAGCGCGCTGTGAGCGTTATCGTATTGATAAAGAATTATTTGAATGTTGTATGACTGAGAGAGCCTCGGTGATTACATACGTTCAAAGAATCATGGGTTCTAAGAACAACTTGGGAAGTTGAGGTCTACCATCGACATAGACTCTGCATCAATCTGATATTATATTCTCTATCATCGAGTTTTTCGATGTTATAATGAATTATAACATGGCGGGAATTGTGAAGTCGTTGAATGAGTTGCATTCAAAGTTTTTGATGCCTGAGACTTTCATCAGGCGGGCTCCTGATGTTTGATCAATGTTAGGGTATAGTAGAGTGGGTAAAAAAGAAAAAAAGAAAGATTCAAGGGCCAGTAAAAGGTAAATGGTAAAGGTATGGTTTAAGATCAAGAATAAGAGCATAGCTAAACTGAAAAAGATTTTGACTCAAATTTAACAATTGTAACCCCAACCATTTTATAACATTATCGCTCAGGTCATATTAATGAGAATCATATAAAGAAGTTCCTAATGACTGGACTTTTGAATTCTTTTGACTGAGAGTCAATTGATAAGTGCGAATCCTTTTTACTTGAGAAGATGACTAAGGGACCTTTTATGGTCGACAAGAAACCACTGAGCTATTATCATTAGTGCATACAGATGTGTGTGGTCCTCTGAGCACAAGTGCACGAGGTGGGTATTCGTACTTCATTATATTTACTTATGATTTCAGTAAATATGGCTATGTGTATCTGATGATGCACAAGGCTGAGTCATTGGAGAAAATCAAGGAGTTCCATAATGAAGTCGAAAATCAACTTGAGAAGAAGATTAAGGCACTGCAATCAGATCGCGGTAGCGAATACCTCAATTTTGAGTTTCGTGATCATCTTAAAAACTGTGGAATAGTTCCCCAATTGACTGCACCTGGAACACCATAACAAATGATGTTTGAACGCAGAAACCATACTTTAATGGATATGGTACGTTCTATGCTGAGTCGTACAGAATTACCTTTATCCTTTTGGGGATACGCCCTTGAAATGACAATGTTCATCTTAAATAGAGTTCTTACTGAATAAGTGGACAAGATTCCGTATGAGATATGGAATGAGAGACTCCCTAACTTGTCTTATCTCACGATTTGCATTGTGAAGCGTATGTTGCGCGTTTGACACCTGAAAAACTTGGTCCTAAATCTTACAACTGCTTTTTCGTTGGATACTCGAGGGCAACCAGGGTTACTACTTCTATCAGCAGTCGGATAATAAAGTGTTTGTTGCCCGACATAGTGTATTCTTGAAAAAAGGAATTCCTTTCCATGAAAAGTAGTGGGAGCAAGATCATCCTTGAAGAAATTCGAGAAGATACACTATCAGAAACTTTGGGTCATACCAAAGTTGAGCGAGTTCAAGCGAGGCTTTGGAACCAGTTGCCCTACCTGTTAGAAGGTGAGGGAGAGTAGTATGAGAACCTGAGAGGTATTTAGGACTACATGAGATATTACTTATTGGTGATGTCGATCCTATGACTTATAATGAAGCATTGACACGAGAAGATTCCGAGAAATGGCGTAAGGCCATGAAATCCGAATTGCAATCCATGGAAAAAACCATGTCTGGGATTTAGTTAACTTGCCTGACGGGATAAAACCTGTCAAAAACAAATGGGTCTTCAAGAGGAAGACAGATATGGATGGCAACTTAACTGTATACAAAGCTCGTCTGGTGGCTAAGTTCCAGTCAATTCGGATCCTTTTAGCTATTGCTGCATTTCATGATTATGAAATATGGCAGATGAATGTCAAAATCGCCTTCTTGAATTGGATTCTCGAAGAGGATGTGTATATGGCTTAGCCTGAGGGTTTTGTCAATCCTAAAAGAGTTGGAAATGCATGCAAGCTTAATAGGTCCATTTATGGACTAAAGCAAAAATCTCGGACTTGGAACGTGAGGTTCAATGATGAGGTCAAGAATATGAGATTCATTAGAAACCATAAAGAACCTTGTGTATACAATAAATTTCGTGGTAGCTTAATAATATTGTTGGTGTTATATGTCGATGATATACTGTTGATTGGGAATTATATTGCCATGCTTGATCATGTCAAGGTCTCATTGAGTAATGTGTTTTTAATGAAATATTTGGGCGAGGCTACCTATATTTTAGGTATACGGATATATTGAGATACATCAAAGAGACTTATAGGTCTGAGTCAAAGTACATACATAGGAACGATATTGAAGATATTCAACATACATGATTCCAATAAAGGTTTCCTACCTGTGGTACATGGTATCTCTCTCAGTACGTCTCAGTGTCGTAGGACAAGTGAGTAGAGAGAGAAGATGAACATAATACCCTACATATCGGCGGTTGGGTCGATTATGTATGTCATGTTATGTATACGCCTTGATTTGTCTTATGCTTTGAGCATAATGAGCCGATATCGACAGGATACCGAGGAGGATCATAGGACAGCGGTCAAGAATATCCTTACGTACCTGAGAAGGACTAAGGATTTAATTTTGGTCTATGGTGGTGAGAAGTATGTCACATGCACGATGTACTGTGATACTAGCTTCCAAACCAACCGAGATGACTCAAAATCTTAAACAGATTATGCATATGTTTCATGGTGATCCCCGTATGTTGGAAGAGTTACAAATAGGATAATAAAGCTGATTTTACCTTTGAAGCTAAATATATATATATATATATATATATACATGTTTTGCTTGCGAGGCTTGCAAAATGGGGATATGTATACAAGAGGTTGTTGATGAGCTTGGTGTTGTTCCAAACTTCAAAACATGCAAAGTAGGTTCGGATAGCAACACAGCTGATCCACCAACAGATGCATTTCCTCTGGCACAACATGAGAGTCATGTTGGTGCTATGATATAAGAGAAATTGGCTTTCGAGCTAATGTGCTTCGTATATGAACTGATAGAGTTTGGTACGTGGTACATGTTTAGCTTTGGTTCAAGTGGGAGATTAATGGAATAATGTGACCTATACTATTGTGCTCTTGTTAGTTTTATGTATACTGCATGATGAAAATCATTTTGTTCCTTGAGTTTTGATATGTATATTATGGATCATTTGAGTTGATGACTCAAATTGTGAAACTCCATAATTTTATCAAACTCTAAATTAGT
>JAOWBN010016516.1:0-10785 GCA_028565015.1 Pinguicula moranensis
GTTGATCAGTAGGATTTCTAATGTTTAACTTGTATAATGTATCTTGAAACATTTTAATGCTGCCAATTGGTCTCTGGATCAAACGAATGGCAGGTTTACGATACCCCCATCTATCTTCTTTTTGATGAAATGTCGATCTATCGTAATGTCCTTGGTTCAATCATGTTGTACTAGATTGCTCGAAATGCTTATGGTTGTCTTACTGTCACACCATAACGGAATTGTGTCTTGAGTTGGGAATCCAATTTCATTCATAAGCTTTCTTAACCACAATATTTCAGTCACTCCTCGAGCTACTCCTTTGAATTCTGCCTCGGTACTAGATAAGGCTACCACCTTTTGTTTTTTGCTCCGCCATGTCACAAGGTTTCCTCCCACTAGCATAAAATATCTTGCAGTTGATCTTTGGTCTATTGGATTTCCAGCCCAATCAGCATCAGTATATCATTGGATATTCAAATGTCCTAAATTCTTGAAGAGATTTCCATGCCCTGCAGGATGCTTCAAATATCGCACCACCCTGAGTGACACTTCCATATGATCCATCTGAGGCTTGTACATAAACTGACTGATTACTCCTACTGAAAAAGCTATGTCTGGTCTAGTATGGGTTAGGTAAATTAACTTGCCAATTAACCGTTGGTACTGCTCGCGGTTAGCCAGACCTACATTTTCATCAAAACGTCATCATTGGAGTTTCACTGGGCTTATAGTCCACCATCCCTATTTCAGCTGGAAGATCAAGGACATTTTTTTTGCTGGAATATAAAGATCCCTTGATTTGATCGAAGGACTTCAATTCCAAGAAAGTATTTGAGATGTCCCAGATCTTTCATCTTGAATTCCTGGAATAAGTTCTTTCGGAGTTCCTGGATTTCTATGTCATCACTACCTGTGATGATCATGTCATCAACATATATAAGCAGACATGGAATGACGGTACCTCTCTTCTTCAGGAATAGAGTATGGTTTGAGTTACTTTGCTCGTAGTCATATTTTTGCATGGCCACTGTAAACCTGCCAAACCATGCCCTGGGAGATTGTTTGAGTCCATATAGTGCTTTCTTTAATTGACAAACCTCACTCACTTTGAAGTTTCCCGTATATCCTTGATGACCTTCCATATAGATTTCTTCCTTCTGGTTTCCATGAAGAAACGCATTTTTTTACGTTGAACTGGAGAAGAGGCCAATCCTGATTTGCTGCTATGGAGAATATTACCCTTATGGTATCAATTTTTGCTACTGGTGAGAAGGTTTCTGAATAATCCATGAATGAGGCCAATCCTTTACAAAATAAGGCCTAATGCCCGGCCAAGCCCCCCTACATTCGCCCATGAATGATGTATCAAAAATTATTTTTCTCAATTGCAGTCTCACAGTTTTTTTTTGTCGTTTATGATCCAATTTATTTTGTGATGATTCTGTCCCTCACATGTTTAAAGAAAAAAATTGTCATTATAAAATCCTCAAAATTTTAATGTTTATACATGACTTAAGTATTGTTCGAAATTAAGTGATGACTATTGCAACAAGCCAATAGACAACAAAGAACCGGGGGAATAACAATTATTACCACACTATTTTTGGACAGTAATATAGTAAATTATTTAATAAAACAAATTATTATCAGTTAATTTAAACAATAGATCTAATAATAAAAATACAGATATATAAAAAGCAACGGGGTGGGCATTGTCTCTAGTCCCATCTGATAACTAAATAAGTTGGATTAAACTTTCAATGCAGATACCCACATGATGAAAGTTTGTATCTAACTTACAATTCATATACACATATGAACTATCTTTCGGACCATATATCATGAAATTACTTCCACAGTACACGACCATTCCATCATCCGCTCCAGTGCACAATACTTCATAAGGATTGGTACTTATACCGATGTAAGGAGGAAAATGTAATGTTTTAACCCAAGATTTTTCCTTCCCAGTCTCCTTCAAAACCCATATATCAATTCCAGCTTCTTCAAAATCATACAATACTGAGAGGCATCCTCCAGCAATTCCCAAAAAGGAGTTAAGGGTGAACTCTTGCCCCACATAAGGCAAGTTTGGAAACACTATTGTTTCCCATAACTCACTCACTAAATCCAAACAAAAAATTTCAATACCAACTTGGTTCCAAAAATTGTCTTCGATTATGTTATCCCAATGAAGTTTTCGACCAATAAACTTTCCCCTAAACTCACTTGAATGAAATTTCTTAGGCATCTCTATTATTTTCCAAGAATTGGACGTCAGACTGTAAATCTTTGTCATTATGCAGTCTCTTTTACTAAAATCCTTATGCCTCATTATGGCCACAACCTTGTAATTCTCATTAGCCTCATCGAAACCAAATCCATAATAAAAAAGGTTAAAAGAACTCTTAATGTCATCATCCATATCAAGCAATTTCTTGACCTTTCTCGTGGATGGATTCCACAAGTAAATACGTATTGTCTCCATCTCAAATATGCACACAAGGCCATTGCAACAACCCATAATACAAAGATTCTCAAAATCAAAAGTTTCAGTTACAGTCCCAGATACAAATGAGAGCAAAGAACAATGGTGTATATGGACGCCTAAGAAATCTTTGAAGACCACAATCCGATGGTCAAAGTTGTTGTCTTCCTTAGAAATCTTTAGATGAGATTGGATGAAAGTGTTGCTAGTGATTAAAGAACACCAAAACTTGCAAACACATTTGAATCGGAGGAGTGAATGGACGGGTAGCTTCAACAGGATATAATCCATGATTCCTTCTGGGAGGTGTGGGATAATTCCATAGAAAAGTTTCATCTCTGACATTACTGTATACTGCAAAAAAAATGAAAATGTTTATACAAATAGGTCAATGTCTTCTCTAATATCTAACCAATATAGGATAAGATCTAAAAGCAAGACCAATAGCGGAAGGAGACATGCATAACGCACCAACCTAACTTGCAAAGAAAGTGAGATAAAGCAGGATATGGAGAAACGGAAAACATCAGCTATAAGGAGGCATACAGAACGCACCGACCTGTCAACAAATTGGAGAAAAGACACGAATTCAGAGGATCTTCAATGTAAAATCTCGATTTGATGGACTGTTTCAAATTCTACTGGATCTTATTGATAAATAACGAGATTTTTAACATCTTGTTACCATCTTGGACAAAAACTATGATCTTATTACAAGCTATGGAGAAGATTATAACACATATTGAGAATTGGGCCTAAAGATGTTTAATGTATGAGCAAGTCCAAGTCGAAGTGGATTTCTAGCCCAAATTGGATTATTCCATCCAAAGTAGTCGTAGCTCCTGTTGGAGTCCTAAATTAAAGGAATCCTTGTCCAAGTTGGATCCTAAACCGATTTGAATTCTTTTCATCCCAAAAAGTCCTATACCAATTTGGAGTGCTAGCCTAAGAGGAATCCTAGCCCAAGTTGGAGTCTCATTTCAAGTGGAATCTTAGCACAAGTTAATTGCACTTTCTTTTTTCTTTTATTTTTTGAAGTAATTCAATTAAATTAGCAATTTAATTTTTAAGACATTATTAAATAATTGTGACATGTACAACTATTTAACAAAAGGGCAACTTTACAAGTTCGATCTCTTAGTATTTAGGTTAATTTAAATTAGGTTTCTTAGCATTTTAAATTGATTTAATAAGGACTCGAGCGCTGTCCCTTTGCCTATAAAAGGGCGTAGTCATTCATTGTGAAGGGACATATTGTTTTGGAATATTATGATCCTAAGAGAAATATCTTTGTTCTTTAATTCCTTTTATTTTGAAAAGTGCTCTGTTGATTCCATGTCGATCTTTGGATGGAACTTTTGTTAGTTAGTCAATTAAATCTCATTTGTTCCTTTCATAACCATTAAGTTAGGGGTTCATTAAGCATGTTTGATTGGTTTTTAAGGCATGAACATTTTGCATCTCGTATCTTTCTATACAAGTATTCACGTGACTTTTGGGGTGGGGTTGCATGCTGTATGTTTTAGCCTACTATTTTTGTGTTGGTTATTTTGTTGTGCAAAATATTAACTTCGAGATCATAGCTTCCACATGCATACGAGAATTCATATCACATCTTCACTAGTTTAAGTAGTTTATTAGTAACTACTGGTGTTTTCTTGATAAGAAAATGAATTGTATTGGTACTGCAAGGGTGAATCTAGAAAAAAATTTAGGGCGTCCTAAAATTTTTTTTAGGTGGTCCCAAAATTTTTTTAGGGAGCCTAAAAAAAATTGGGAGGTCTAAAATTCAAAGAAACAATTTCAATACCAACTTGGCTCAAAAAGTCGTTGTAGATTATGTTATTCCAATGAAGTTTTCAACCAATAATGTTTCCCCAACCCCACATATTTCAAATTTCCTAGGCACTCTATTGTTTTCAAGGAATTGGACAATAATCTATAAATATTTGTCATATACTTTATTAATATCAATATCAACCTCATCATACTTATTCCCCATTATGCACACGAACTTGTAATCCTCATTTGCCTCATCAAAACCAAATCCACAATAGAAAGGGTCAAAAGAACTCTTGATGTCTTCATCCTTATCAGGCAATTTCTTCACTTTTCTCATGGATGGATTCCACAAAAAAACATTCTATCTCCTCACCAAGGATGCACACAAGGTCATTGCAACAACCCACAATATCAACATAGTCCGAACTCCTTATAGAAACCTCAAAATCAAGAACCTCAAATTCAAGAATGTCAACCATAGTCCTGGATACAAATGAAAGCATGGGCTATCTTTGAAGACCACAATTCAACAGTCAAAATTGTTGTATTCCCTAGAAATCTTTAGATGGGATTGAATGAAAGTCTTGCTTGAGATTAAGGAACATCAAGACTTGCAAACACATATGAATCTGAGGAGTGAACGGGCGGGTAGCCTCAAGAGGATCTCATCTATGATTCCTTCTGGGAGATGCGGGATAATTTCTGGGAAAAGTTTCAACTCTGACATTATTGCACACTGCAAAATTAGGCCAATGTTTTATGTAATATCTAAGCAATATAGGATAAGATCTAAAAGCGAGATCAACAGTGGAAGGAGGTAGACAGAACACACCGAACTAACCTACAAAGAAGCTTAAACAAAGCAGGATATGAAGAAACAAAAAAAAACACTAGTTATAAAGAGGCAGACAGAATACACTATCAACAAAGTGGATAAAAGACTCAAATTAAGAGGATCTTCAATGCAAACTCTTGATTTGATGGACTGCTTCAAATTCTAAGGGATCTTATTGATATATTACGGGATTTTAACATCTTGATACGATCTTGAACATAAACTATGATCTTAAGTTTCTAACGCATATGAAGAATTGGTCCTGGAGGTGTTTATTGTAAGAGCAAGTACAAATTGAAGTGGATTCCTAGCCTAAATTGGATTCTTCCATCCAAAGTAGTTCTAACCCAAGTGATTTCAAGAGGATATTCAGTCCAAAATCTAGATTTGTTGGATTTTTTCAACTTTTTGATAACTCGTAGGGGCTAGTATTGATCTCAGCATAATTGCTTACTTTCATTCATAATTTACAAGATATATATAGGAAGGAGATAAGCAAATAAGGGAAGGGATATGGATTTAAGGTAAGAATCATATCTTGTGATTCTTACCTTAATTAAAATTTGGTAAATTCTAAATCATATCCCTAATTGTCTCATTACCTTACTAATACTCCGTCTGAAGTTGATCAGTAAGATTTCTAATGTTCAACTTGCTAATGTATCTTGAAACATTTTTTCTGAGACTGATTTAGTGAGGATGTCTGCCAATTGGTTTTCGGATCGAATGAATGGAAAGTTTACGATAGCCCCATCTATCTTCTTTTTGATAAAATGTCGATCTATCTCAATATCTTTGGTTCGATCATGTTGTACTGGATTGCTCGAAATGCTTATGGTTGCCTTACTGTTACACCATAATGGAATTGTGTCTTGAGTTGGGAATCCAATTTCGTTTATAAGCTTTCTTAACCACAATATTTCATTCACTTCTTGAGTTGGGAATCCAATTTCGTTTATAATCAGTGTATACTTGGATATCCAAATGTCCTGAATTCTTGAAGACAATTCCATGCCTTGCAGTATGCTTCAAATATCGTACCACCGTGAGTGCAACTTCCATATGATCCATCTAAGGTTTGTGCATAAACTGATTCATTACTCCTACTGCATAAGCTATGTCTGATCTGGTATAGGCTAGGTAAATTAACTTGCCAACTAACCGTTGGTATTGCTCACGGTTAGCCAGACCTGCATTTTCATCAAACTGAAATTTGTGATTCATCATTATTGGAGTTTCAATGGGCTTACAACCTATCATCTCTATTTCAGCTAGAAAATCAAGGACATATTTTTTTCTAGGATATAAAGATCCCCTGATTTGATCGAAACACTTCAATTTCAAGAAAGTATTTGAGATGCCCTAGATCTTTCATCTCGAATTCCTGGAATAAGTTCTTTCGGAGTTCCTGGATTTCTATGGCATCACTACCTGTGATGATCATGTCATCAGTATATATAAACAGACATGTAATGAAGGTATCTCTCTTCTTCAGGAATAGAGTATGGTCTGAGTTACTTTGCTCGTAGTCATATTTTTGCATTGCCACTATAAACTTGCCAAACCATGTCCTGGGAGATTTTTTGAGTCCATATAGTGTTTTCTTTAATCGACAAACCTCACCCACTTTGAAGTTTCACGTATATCCTGGATAACCTTCCATATAGACTTCTTCATTCTGATTTCCATGAAGAAATGCATTTTTTATGTTAAACTGGAGAAGAGGCCAATCCTGATTTGCTGCTATGGACAACATTACCCTAATGGTATCGATTTTTGCTACTGGTGAGAAGGTTTCTGAATAATCTAGCATGTACATCTGTGTAAAACCTTTTGCTATCAGTCTAACTTTGTATCTTTTAATTGTACCATCGGCATTGTGCTTGATAGAAAAAAACCCATCAACAACCAACCAATTTTTTTCCCGGTGGTAACTTGCATTCCTCCCTTGTTTCATTTTTTTTCAAGGCTTGCATTTTGTCATCCATAGCCTGTTTTCACTTCCTTCTTTCAAGTGATTCAACAACTGTATTGGGTACCTGTTTAGCATAAATAGAAGCAAGATAGGTAGTTTCTTGATTGGTTAGACTCCCTCTGGCCATAGAGGTCAGGGGATATTTGGATCTTCTAGGGATATGCTCCGACTCATATCGTCGTGCCGGTACCCCGCGATACTCCATGGTGGTAAGACATAAACAGGCTCAAGAGTAGAGTCTTTGGAAATAGTATTATGATCAATATCTAGGCCGAGTACCTCATTTATATTTACCTCAGGGTTCTAAGCCAATGGATCCATGGGCGTAGGTGGCCTCTCGATGGTAGTCTCGTCGTACATGGATGGGAGCTCAGTGGTTCCTATGGCAAGTTCTTGTGGGACACCAGGCTGAGACAAGGACGTACTAAGCAACCAACCAAGTGGATCTCCTATAGATTCTCCCTGACCACGAGGTTGTGAAGGATAGTAAAATTCATATTCAAGAAAGTTACAGTCCATTGTTGTGTACATGCGTTTAGGAGAGAAGATAATATCATCAATACCCTTTCTGATTGATGTCATATCCAATAAAAATGCATTTTAGGGCACAGGTATCGAGTTTAGTGCAATCGTGCCGAGGAATGTGAATAAACACAAAACTTCGAAACACTCTTAAGGGTAGTTGGACGGGGGTAAAGTCCTTATAGTGTTGAGAGAGTGTCTAAATGGGTGTGTCGAACTTGAGTATCCCAGTAGTAATCGATTAAGAAGGTATGTGGCCGTGGCCACAGCCTCGGGCCAGAGAGATTGAGGTACCTTTGAGTCAATCATAAGAGCACGAGTTACCTCAAGAAGGATTCTATTTTTTCTTTCTGTCACCCCATTTTGTTGTGGACAAGTGGTTTGGTGTACCAAGCCTTTCTCCCTAATAAAAGTGGTCATAATATCATTGACAAATCCACACACACACCCCTTATCTGACCTAAGAATCTAGATTTTTCACTGAAATTGAGTAGAAATCATGAGATAAAAGTCCTTGAATTTGCTAGGGACTTCGGATTTATTTTTCAAAAAATATACCCAAGTCATTCGTGAAAAATTATCAATAAAGAGAAGAAAATATCGAAACGTACTATGGCTAGTATTCGGAGCAGGGCCCCATATATCAGAATGAACGATATGAAATGCAGTAAAGTACTTGTATCAGTTGCAGAGAAACAATGACGGTGACTTTTTTGCTAAAATGCACGCCTAACAAGACAAAGTACTGGTAGTTCGACATAAATATGGAAACAAAATTTTAAGGTAACCTAGGGATCGATGATGCCATAGTTCGAGCTTGCGACCCGCTATCCCACGAACAAGCCCTGCGGTTCCCTGGTGAGTCACCTTGTCCACGTAGTAAAGACCACCTCGTTCAGTACCACGTCCACTGATCTTCCTCGTTCGGATGTCCTATAAGAGGCAAAAAGTGGATACATTATTACCATGCAATGTAGTTCTTTTGACACCTGGCTAATTGAGAGCAACCTGCAAGATAATGAGGGAACATAAAGGCAATTCTTCAATTTTAAAGTTGGAGGGATCTCGATAGAGCCTAGTCCCTTGACAATAGAGAGACCCCCATTGGCTTTTTGAATATGGCTTTTCTGTGGTTTTGTATAAGAGGCCAGATCAGTTGCATCATAGGTCATCGTGTCCGTTGCACCACAATCGAAGATCCACTGGGTAATTTTCTATTTTCTAGGTGATGTGGTATTATAGGCCGTGGAATAAGGCGGATTCGGAGGCTCGAGGGGATCTGGATTAGATTCTCCAAAAAAACGTGCACTATTGAATTTTGGGGAATCATGCAATTTTTTCGAAATTTGGGGGCATAACAGAGAATTTTGGAAATTGTTGGGCCTGTTTCGGGATTTTTCCAAAATATGAGGACGTAACAGATAGTCTTGCAAAGTGTTAAGGCCGTAACATAATTTTTCAAAATATTGAGGACTTCGTTGTCATTTTTTAGAGGCTAATTTTGAATTTCCACAAATACCGGGCCCACAGTGTAATATTAAAGGACTTCTCGAATGGAAAACTTGTGATTTTGTGAACACCAGGAGCAAATCCGTACTTTCACATATTTTAACTGAGGGTAAGTTAGGGAGACATCTGAGATTACCTTCCATGGTTCGATCGTCATCCTCATTTCACGCTCGTGCACTGCCCGATCCAGTTTCTCTCACAATGAAGCCGCTGAGTCATTTCTTGCCAGTGGCCGCTGAGCCATCACTGTCGTTAATTGCTTCTGCGGGATGGCTCGTGGTGGCCGCAACACTTTGGGGTTTCAAAAGTTTGTGGAGTTCATACCATAATTCCGGATACCCTACTCTTTTGAAACATTTTTTGGTAGAATGGCTAGTTTTCTTACAATATGTGCAAAATAGCTTCTCTTCTTCAAAAGCTCTAAGTCGGGATGATGTTTTTCTACCAGATCTGGGAGGTGCTAATAGATTTTTGCTCATTAAGCCATTGTCGACGCTGGGCGGGTCGTTGTTGCTGATCTGGACTCCGATATTGAGGATCTGGTAGCGCGTCACCTCGTGTCAGAGGGTTCTGTAGGTTGTTTCTACTGTTGGAAGGGGATCAAGCTTCAAGATCTCACGTTTGACATTGTAAAACTTGCCATTAACAGATGCTAAAAGTTGGTACATGTGAGTTTCTTGTCTGAGTCATTGATATGTAGCAATATCACGAATGTACGTAATTGGATTTGCCTCGGGGCAATCCACTTCCCGCCATATGCACTGCAAAATGCTGTAGACATCATCTAGAGAGTCATCCCCTTGGCATTGTCTATTTGCTTGAACCGACAGATAATATATTTTAAATGCTTTTGATCCACTGCTATATGTTGTTTCTAATCCTGTCCAAAGATCCTTTGCAGTAGGGTATTCTGCAAAGTGATTAACCAAATTTCGATCTATGTTGTCTAGAATCCAGGAACATAGGCAAACATCGGTCTGCTCCCATCGGTGAATCATCGTCGCCGAGTGATGGAGGTGTGGTGTGCCCGTTAGATGTTGGATCTCCCGGGCCGATTTCTAAAATTTCGAAAATTTTCAACTTCGAACCACTTGTGAAATCGGACCCAAAACATGTGTAATCCGTGTATTAGATGCAAAAGTAAGCCGTACTAACCTTTTCTTGTCGTCGCCGGAAGAAATCGTCGGAGTTCGAGCGAAAACCGAACGGACAAAGAGCACGAAGTCTCCAAGAAGGAGCACCTCTACCACGTGCACTCCCTGGGAAAACTAAAGCGGTTGCTAGACCGGAAATCCGGCAAAAAAATGGCGAGAAGGTTGGTCGGAAATTCGTTCACACGAACGAAGACGAAGAAGATCTCGTTGCAGGAGTAAACACACTATCTCGCGTTCTCGACCGACTGACCATATATGAGATAACGATCTCATTGAATTGGGCCTCACTTAAGTTGAGCCCAATTCGTGTTTTAATTCAGTTGGGCTCGAAATAATTTCGAGCCCAATTGCAATTAAGTATATGAATTCAATCTCATTAAATTCAAGTAAATTGCAATTAAATTGGGTAGTCTCACTGGAACCCAATTAATTCTCGTCCGTAAAATTCGCCAATTATGTCGCACATAATTAATTATTATTTCTTCAGTTCACCAGATAGAGCGACCTGATAGGATCCATATCTGAATCGGTACTACCA
>JAOWBN010016527.1:0-10784 GCA_028565015.1 Pinguicula moranensis
TAATGCATTGCTAGATGCCGCTTATGGTAGTACCGATTTAGATATGGATCCTATCAGGTCGCTCTATCTGGTGAACTAAAGAATTAAATAATTAATCATGTGTGACATAATTGGCGAATTTCACGGGCGAGAATTAATTGAGTTCAGTGGGACTTGAATTTAATTAAATTACAATTTATTTATAATTGGATTTAATTAGATTAAATTCATATTATTGGGCTCGAATTAAATTCGAGCCCTAAGCATTTTATGCTTTTATTCCTCATTGGGACGTGAGCCCAATGGAAGAATTAAGTTGCAATTAAAAAAAAATAGCATTTGGGCTTAAAAGCCCAAATGACTTAATGAGATAGAATCTCGTCAAACGGTCGGTGAGGCTGGGACTTCAAGTGAGGTATTCTCATTTTTTCTTTCGCGAGGAGAGAAGGACTTCTCTGTCCAAAATTCCAGTGACTTTCGCGATTTCATTTCTTGGAGAAGAAATATCCGACCGGCCGAACTTCTCGCCGTGACTCGCCGGAATCGAGCCTAGCAACTTCTTCTCTTCACCAGGGAGTGCTCCGGGTAGAGAGTTTCCTCTATTGGGTCTTCCGTGATTCAATTCCGTCGCCGTTGTCAGTTCGGGTTTCCGACGGGTTTGCTATTTTTCGGCAACAAGAAGTAAGTACGGCTTACTCTCAATCTCTAGAACATGAATTATACAGTTTTGGAGCTCGATTTTTTGTTTGGTCCGGATTTGAAAGTTTCCGGGATTTTCGAAATTGAGCACTTAGATCCACAATACTAAGTGGAACATTTAAAAAAGAGTAATAGCATTTCGTTTGTTTGATGATGCACACACCGCACAAAACCTGACTTCAATGCTTATGTTAAAACCAAGTATATAGTATATCTTTTGATAATGCATCTAACAATGATGCAAGTGTAGAAGATTTAAAATTATTATGTGATGCTACTTTTTGTGGTCTTTTTTTCATATTCGTTGTATGTGTCATATTATTAATTTATGCGTAAAAGATGCTGATAAAACTATTGATTTAAGTGTTAACCCAATTAGAGTAAACCTAGGGTACTAAGATTGGTTTAAATTTTGTAAAGAAAATAATATTAGACCAATAATTTTTTTTTAAAACGTATTTACCGAGTGGAACTTCACATATACTTACTTCAACAAATCGTACCTTATAAAGAACTATATGTTAGTTTTATGAATAATAGATACCAAAATATATATTTAAACACAAATGATTGGAGTGTGAAAAACTCTTAAAATTATTAAAATATGTTAATGAATATACTCAATTATTATCATATGTATATAAACCAACGTATCAACTAATTATATCTATTTGTGTTAACATAGGAGCCATCATAATGAGTTTTAGAAATGAATCTAATTTCACAACTTGTATAGATGCCATTACGGAATAATGGTGTAAATATCTTTTAGAAATACAACCACTTTATTCTTTTGCTACCGTTTTGGAGCCTCGAATAAAATTAGAAGGTTTGAAAAAATTCTTAGAAGGTTATTATTATGATTTTAAAAATGAGGAATGAGAACTCATTGTCGATTATAAGACTATAATTGAAAAAGTTGAGTCCAATTTGAATGAATTATATGGAGAATATCAAACCGGATTCGATATTCCTATGCAAACCCGTAGGACTGAGAGTGCTTCAAGTAGTGGCCCGTTTATAATAGCAATGTTAGGAATGATGGAAAATATAATAAAATCTTTAACGAAATGCCCTAGGTCCTCATCAAATTCCATGATATTTATCTAACGACTATCTTCATGATTGCTCAGACATGTGATGATTATAGGTCATACTGAGATTTCAATATTCTTTTTTGGTAGAGGAACAAAGCCAAATATTTTTCGGTGTTATCAATGATTGCGAAGGAAGTTCTAGCATGTCCGATTTCTACAGTGGCCATCAAACAAACATTTAGCAAGGGAGAATACATTTTAGACAACCAGCGTTCAAACATTCATCCGCTCAACTTAGAATATTAGGCGTGTCTGAATGGTTGGACAAGAAGATGCACAATATGACGAAGAAGATGCATTCGATACCGGGATACTGATACGACATCGGCGAGCAGCACAAGTCCAAATAACAATGAAGAGTAAAGGGTTGTCGGTTCTTCATTAGGTGAGCAAAGTAAAAGAACTACGTGAGCTTAAATTCATTTATATATAAAAACATAAATGATAAGTGAGCAACTTGACTATAAATGTTACATTTATAGTTAAGCCGAAGCCTTTAATATTATTTTTTAGTTTATATAAATTTAATAAAGTTTATAATTTATAAAGTTTATTCAGTTTGTAAACCTAAACTTATAACATTATTGTTTGCTTGTTTGCTTGTTTATAATCATGTAATAAACTAGTTCTGGGATATGCCCTACGTATTTGTAACATTATATTTGTGATAATTTTAACTTACCAATTTTTTTTTATATAAGTTTATATAAACTTATAAACTTTAAATTTATAAAACCTAAACTTATAAACCATAAAACAAACAATTTTTATACAAAATTTTTTGAAATATTATTTTTTTTGTAGGTTTAAAGTAAAAACCAAAAAAATATAATATAAGTTTATATAATATTAAATTTATAAAACCTAACTTGTTAACACAAACAATTTTTATACAAAAATATTTGAAATATTATTTTTTTGTAAGTAACAAAAAAAATTATATAAGTTTATATAAACTTATAAATTTTAAATTTATAAACCTAAACGTACAAGCCCTAACAATAATTTTTATATAAAAATAGTTAAAATATTATTTTCGGTAGGTTTAAAGTAAAAATCAAAAAATATTATATAAGTTTATATAAACTTATAAACATTAAATTTATAAAATCTAAACTTATAAAACCTAACATGAACATTTTTTATACAAAAATATTTGAAATATTATTTTTTTGTAGGTTTAAAGTAAAAACTGAAAAATATTATATAAGTTTATATAAACTTATAAACTTTTAATTTATAAAACATAAACATATAAACCCTAACACGAATAATTTTTATATAAAAATATTTGAAATATTATTTTTTTGTAGGTTTAAAGTAAAAATCGAATTTTTTTTTATATAAGTTTATATATAAACATTAAATTTATAAAACCTAAACTTATAAGCCCTAACACGAATAATTTTTATACAAAATATTTGAAATATTATTTTTTCCAAAATTGGCGGTTCAACCGTGTCAAAAACCATTCCGAAACCATATCGAAACCAGCATAAAATTGGAGGTTGGCCCGGAGGGCCAAGCCGGTTAACCGGCCCCCAAGGGCTCAGGTCGGGCCGGGCCCGTCTCTACCCCTATGCCTTGTTTATGTTATTGTGTGTTGTGGGCTATTATCGTTATCTCGGCGGATATAGAAATGGTTTTCGCTATCATCATCGCACATTGCTCGTAGCGGTGGTGACAGTAGCAAAGGTAAAAATCTGCTACCATCGCTATCATTATACACCACTGCTTATATGTACGAAAACCTATATTTGTTTGGTAATAGACTATTTTAAATTTCTCAACAATCATACTTGATTACTTGTAATAGCAACTCATATATTTGGAATGAGTACTACAAAAAGAGGTGGGAAACTTATATGAAATACGTGCCCTTATATTTCAACAACTACCAAAGAACCAAACAAAATCAAATAGCACAGAGGCTAAAGTAAAATATCAAAGAGCTACAACTTGAGGAACATTTGTGCATATAAATGTCTAATCTCATCTTTGTGTAGGAGCTACTAATCACTCATCCTCCTCTTCGTTCTATTCATCGGCAGGAAATGCAATTGCGGTGCTTGTGCAAGATTGGCGCTCAGGGAACCGTCAGAGGCCTAGTTGATCAGGACAAAAATACAAAAAATGTCAACAAAACATTATCTGAAACTTAAGCTTGGTTTGGTAGTGACTAAATGCAAAAATTCAGAGTATGTAAGGGATAAAGGAGGAAGCTTATAACAGAAGAAGGGGAAGGAAAGAAGAGGGATCGATGGGGAGACGGTTAAGCCGAAGGGGTCAACTCCGATACCATGAGAACGTGCAAAGTAGTTGATGCATCCAAACCTTTGAAGTAGTGTTTGTGTGCAAGTGTGCTTGAGCAAGGCATGTAAGTTGAGGAGAATATGATATAAATTCCATCCATTCAAGTATGAGAAATATTACATTGTGTTTGCAGTATATGTAGAGAAGCTTAAACATTGATGAAATCTATACAAATCTTCTAAATGTGTTATTCTCGTGTTTTGATATTTTTGTGTGTTTTTGTGCAGCGATTTTGTTGCTGTTTTGATGACTCCTCGGTTGATGTATTGCTGAGGAAGTCTTCTGGTGAAGTCTGGTGACTTCTTGAAGGTTGTAGCATGAGGAGAATCTGTACGGGTGATAGCATCGGGTGATGTATCATAGTCAACAGCCCCCCGCAAACTGATCGTGGGATTGAAGACCACGTGAAGTTTGGATCTAAAGAACTCAAAGGATTCCCGTGACAGGATACAGGGGCAGTATATGGAGCTGGAGCATTATATGAAGCAGGGGTCGGGCCTGTCGCAGGTGTCTGAAATTGGTCCAGTGGCGCAGTAGTGGATTGAGGGGGAACGAGCACGGGGTCCGTGTTGACATGGTTAAACATGGAAATGAGAAGATTAAGGACTAATTAAATTGTATGAGGAAAGAATTGATCTTAATCAATTCCTTCCTTGATTCCTTGCTTCTTCCTTTCCTAAAAATACTGGTCTATTTATAAAACCATGTAATCTTATACACGATGAATACAAGACACAATTCTCTCTATCTCCGTTATATACTTTTAGACTTATAATTCTCAATATTCCGCTCTATCATGGTATCAGAGCAAGGTGTTCACCTTTGAGGCAACCTCAACGCTTCATCGGGTACCATGTCGCTCGAAGAAAACAACAATGGGGAGCAACAACTGCCGGAGACGGTGCTGCTCAACCCACAAGCCACTGGACCCGTAGACAGATTTGATCCCACATCGGCTCAGATTGAATCTATGCTCAAATAGCTCAATCCTCCTAGCCAGGGTATTGCAGTTGAAGTCAAACTGAATCACACAAACTACGGTCTCTGGTCACGCTTGATCAGGATTGCCATTGGAGGCCGAGGCTACATGCCTCACTTAACCGGAGTCCCTCCGGCTCCATTAGAAACTGATCCCCTATTTCAACATTGGGAATAGGTGGATCTTATTGTCATATCTTGGATGCTACAAACCATGGACATCGATCTAATGATTCAGTATGTGGAGTACCCTACCACCAAGGTAATTTGGGATGCCCTGGGTTACAACATTTAATAGTGGGAGCGACGGATTACAAATATACGATCTATCCCTCCAGGCAACTAAGCAACACCAAGGCACAGGCACGTTAGAGGAACTCTACAGCAATCTACAGAGAATATGGTGCGACATAGATTGTCGCCAAAACAATCCTATGAAGTTTGAGAAGGATATTGCGATTTTTTATAGCCTTAAACAGGAAACTTGACTTTTCCAGTTTCTAGCAGGAATCAATGATGATTTTGATGCCATCCGGAGAGATCTCCTGAAGGAAAATCCGTTACCCTCAGTCGAAGCAGCATACGCTGCGGTCCGCCATGAAGCTACTCGAATTGACATCCTCAACTCAAAAACACACGGCGGACCAACATCACAGGGTACGGCTAGAGGATTTTCTGCGAGGAACTGGCCGGATCAGAACAAGAAGTCATCATTCCGACTGGTAGAAGACAAAACGAAACTGTATTGTACCTTGTGCGAGAAGAAAGAGCACAGTACTGAAAATGCTTTAAAACGATCGGGTACCCGGATTGGTTCTTCGATCCAAATCGGAAGAGGGGCAAAGGCGCCACGGCGGCTGGGGGCAACTCCGGCGCTAGCACTCACGATAGCCAGCCACCAGGAGTAGGCGCCATCGTCGTCGTGGAACGGAGAACGACAACGCGAAATCCCTAGATCGCGAAAGAGGTATGGGATTTGGGTACAAATCCTTGTCCTCAAATCCCTTTTATAGTCTTTATCATATAGACCCTGAAACTATGGCATTTTGTGATACGTCCCTGCAAACTGTATGTGTTTCCACAAAGCCCCTACGAAAGTTGTCTCCTCCAGATACACCCCCAGATAAACGACAAACTACGAAACCGTCCCAATAGTTTCCTAAAATTCCGATCACTAACCCACAACCTTCCAAAATTGCAACACAGCCCACCGAACTATTGAAAATTCACCAAAATAACCCTCAATTACATATATTCCCAAAACAGCCTCCCACATCCGAAAAAATCCCAATTCAGCCTATTGCCTACTCTGTCAATGGACCCAGTAAATGTGACCAATGGATTTTTGATTGTGGTGCTATTGAAACTATCCCCTATGATCCAAAATACTTCATTTCTCGGTCATCAGCCCAAAGGAGTAACATACAAACTGCAAACGGTGGATTATCTCCTGTCCAAGGCGCTGGAACTATTGCAATCTCACCACATCTTACACTCAATAACTGCTTATATGTGCCAAATTTATCGTGCAAGCTCTTGTCCATTAGCCATGTGGCTCAAGATCTTAACTGTGTGGTGCTGATGTTCCCTCATTTTTGTCTATTACAGGAGATCCGGACGAAGAATATAGTTGGGCGTGGCACTGAACATGTGGCTTTACTATGTTGATGATGTTCTTCGCCCTGGATCTGCTCTATTGGTCAATAATGCATTGGAACAACAGTTGTGGCTCTGGCATAGGAGGTTGGGACATCCATCATTAGGGTATCTCAAGCTCCTATTTCCTCAATTATTTCAACAGACAAGTAATTTTGTGTGTGACACCTGTGTTCTATCTAAACATCATAGACATTCATTTCCATTAAGTACTGCCAAGTCATCTGAACCTTTTTCAATCATTCATTCTGATGTCTGGGGACCTGCTCCATGCATTAGACGTGCTATTTTCAAATATTTTGATTTATTTATTTATGATTGCACCCATATGACTTGAGTTTACTTTCTGAAACAAAAATCTGAAGTAGCATCCAAATTCGTTGAATTTTTTGCTCTTATACAAACCCAGTTTCCGAAAACTATTCGTATCCTGAGATCCGATAATGGGGGTGAATATGTTAACTCCACCATGCAATTTTTTTTCAAGGACCCAGGTCTGATCCATCAAACATCTTGTCCCCATACCCCACAACAAAATGGGGTTGCTGAAAGAAAAAAATAGGATACTCCTCGAAATTACACGAGCCATCCTCATTGAATCCCATGCACCTACATCCCTCTAGGGCGATGCCATATCTACCAGAGCCTACCTAATAAATTGATTACCCACTAAAGCACTCGATCTTCAGACCCATCTTCAAACCTTAAATAATCTTATCCCATTACCATCCAGTATTACACTTCAACCCCGAGTATTTGGGTGTACGGTGTTCGTTCATGTCCATAAAGCAGACAAGAACAAATTGGATCAGAGTGCAGTTAAGTGCATGTTCATTGGGTATGGCCAGAATCAGAAAGGATATCGATGTTATCATCCTCGTACACATCGAGTTTATACTACCATGGACTGCGACTTGTGGAGACAGAATACTAATAATCAACCCATTCTGGTGCCCAGGGGGAGATACCTACTACTCATGATGATCACCTGGACTGGCTGGCTATGAATCTTTTGCCCCCTCTCGTCACAGTAGCTCACGAACAACTTGATTCTTCATCTGGTGATCCTGAGGTACATATACTAGACCCTGACTCACATGTTATTACTGATGCAGGTAACCTTGATAATTATTCAGGAGAGGTCACCGAGGGGGTACAATCAGACTTACCCGAATCTACATACATCTTATCACCTCGAAGTAACCGTGGCATCTTGCCAAAACGATATAGTCCAGAACAAACCTCAAAGACATCAAGATATCCCATAGTTCAGATGGCCAGGGGGAGCCTGACAAAAAATGCTCAAGCATATGTTGCAGTCGTATACTCGGAACAATTACCATGAACAGTATAGGAAGCCCAACAAAGTGAAGTATGGAAGCAGGCTATGCAGATAGAGATGAAAGCATTGTTGAAAAATGAGATATGAGATCTATGCACACTACCCAAGGGAAAGAAACCAGTAGGATGCCGATGGATATTTACTGTGAAACACAAAGCCGATGGAACAATAGAGAGATACAAAACACGCCTAGTAGCAAAGGGCTACACCCAAACTTATGGTATTAACTACTCAGAGACATTCTCTCCAATAGCGAAGATAGACACAATAAGGGTGCTATTTTCTGTAGCAGCAAATTTGAACTGGCCCCTCCACAAGTTTGATGTGAAGAACACATTTCTTCATGGTGATCTAAAGGAAGAAGTATACATGGAAGTTCCACCTGGATTATCTGAACAACCTCATCAGCGACATGTGTGTAGATTGAAAAAGGCATTATATGGACTAAAACAATCTCCAAGAGCCTGGTTCGGGAGATTTACCACAACCATGAAGCAATATGGGTATAGTCAGAGTAACTCTGACCACACTCTATTTCTGAAAAGAAGAGGAGAACTGATCGCATGCTTGATAATCTATGTGGATGACATGATTATCACTGGAAGCGATGACATTGAAATTGGAAGATTAAGGGAAAGACTGTTTCAAGAATTCGAGATGAAAGATTTGGGGAAATTAAAATATTTTCTAGGGATCGAAGTTCTGAGATCCAGAGAAGGTATCTTTATTTCTCAAAGAAAATATATTTTAGATTTGTTGGCTGAAACAGGTCTCTTGGAGTGTAAACCAGCAGAAACACCGATGGTACTAAATCAGAAGTTAAAAGTAGATGAACAAGCAGAACTGGCTGATCGGGAACAATATCAAAGATTAGTGGGAACATTGATATATTTGTCTCATACTAGAACAGATATAGCATACGCAGTCGGAGTAATCATCCAGTTCATGCAGAAACCACAGGTTGATCATCTAGAGGCAACTATACGGGTAGTTCGGTACCTGAAAGGATCTCCGGGAAATGGTATCATATTCAGGAAAAACCATCACCTAAATATTGAGGGATACACAGACACTGATTGGGCAGGTAATCTAAATGACAAAAGATCAACCTCGGGATACTTTACTCTAGTGGGAAGAAACCTTGTAACTTGGAAGAGCAAGAAACAGAAAGTTGTAGCTCTTTCAAGTGCAGAAGCTGAGTTCCAAGGGATTGCAAGAGGACTGGCTGAAATATTGTGGATACAAAAATTGATGGAAGAGATTGGGTACCTAACAGAGACAACCTGTCCTTTGAAATGTGACAATCAAGAAGTAATTAGTATATCGGGAAATTCGGTACAACATGATCGGACCAAACATATTGAAGTTGATCGCCACTTCATAAAAGAAAAACTTGAGGGAGGAATGGTCGATCTGCCATATGTCAAATCAGAAGATCAACTGACAGATATCTTGACCAAAGTTGTACCCAGACCAACATTCATACGTGTGCTTAGCAAGTTGGGACTTGTAGATCCTACAATTCAACTTGAGGGGGAGTGTTGACATGGTTAAACATGGAAAGAAGAAGATTAAGGACTAATTAAATTGTATAAGGAAAGAATTGATTTTAATCAATTCCTTCCTTGATTCCTTGCTTCTTCCTTTCCTAGAAACAATTGTTTAATTATAAAACCATGCAATCTTATACACGATGAATACAAGACACAATTCTCTCTATCTTCGTTCTATGCTTTTAGACTCATAATTCTCAATATTCTGCTCTATCAGTCCGGTAGGGGGTTTAGGAGCTGGAATCGGTGCCAAGGGTGGAGTAGTCACCGAAGCAGCAAAAGCAAATGCCTGAGGAGAGTGACCGGAGACTGTGAGCAGGAAAAATGCCTGGAAGTTCTCAGTACGAGAAAGGATATCTCGGATGGAGAGAAGGGGATCTTGGGAGAGCTGGGAGGCTTTGAAGGCGGAAAATTCAGATCCTGACCCTCTGAGAAACCAGTGACTCTGGTCTAGTGGAGAAACAGGACGACCGAGGCTTGTAAGGCGATCTGTGAATTGAAGGAATTGGCAAGAAATTCTCTGATAGATAGGGAGCGTTTTTGGAGATGCTGAAGCTCATCCCTGAGATTAAGTTCTTGAGAAGGACTAGTGAGTGAGTATTCTTCTTCAAGAGTTGCCCAAACTTCTTGATCTGTGCGTTTGCCGGTAATAAGACCATGGGCAATGTCTGTAAGAGAGGAGATAATGGGGGAGTAGAGCCGCTGATCTATAGCTTCCCATTCAAGAAAGGCAGGATTGGGTTTAGTGATATCAAGACGATCAGTGGTTGAGGGTGCAGTAATGGAGCCATCTTAGTTGAGTAGATTGTGGCTTTGAAGGAGATGGCTGACTTGATTTTTCCAAAGGGAAAGGTGGAAGCCGTGAGTTTGGTAGTGATTAAATGCGAAAATTCAGAGTATGTAAGGGGTAAAGGAGGAAGTTTATCAGGTGGCTGAGGTAAGGCTATGACTTAACAGAAGAAAGGATAGGAAGGGGAAGGAAATAAGAGGGATCGATGGGGTGGTGGTTAAGCCAAAGGGGTCAGCTCCGATACCAGGAGAACGTGCAAAGTAGCTGATGCATCCAAACCTTTGAAGTAGTGTTTGTGTGCAAGTGTGCTTGAGCAAGGCATGGAAGTTGTAGAGAATATGATATGAATTCCATTCATCCAAGCATGAGAAATATTA
>JAOWBN010016538.1:0-10783 GCA_028565015.1 Pinguicula moranensis
GAGATAGAAATTGACAACACCCCAATATTTCGCATGTGATAGAAATTTTTGAGGGGAGGTTTACACGAGGTGTATGGCGTTAGTGTGATATGAATATGTCAGGGGACAGTTCGGATCAGGATCAGGATATTGAGGACAGGTCAGAAGAAACAGAGTCTAAGGATAGTGCTGCCTCAAACAATTCAGGGGGAGGTAACACATCAGTGAGGAAAGTAATAAAAATGAGGGTACTAGTCAAGTTGCTAAAGTAGGGAATGAAAGAGAGTGAATACCTAGACACTAGTAGGGCTGGATTAGTGACCAATAGTGGGACGGATACATATGGATGTTGAGAAGGATGATGGTCAGTTAACAAGTTCTTTACACACTCACAATGAAGGGTATGTGAAAATGTTGGCATCTACGTTGTAAGATATTACTATGGTGACTGAGGCTCAGGGTAGTGGTAGGTGACCAGGATCAGCTGCATTGAAGGATGTAGATGGACTTTGTGCAGGTGACAATCAGGTCACCAGGGGAGACCATATTGGGAAGGAAGGGGAACATAGCTCGGTACCAGGAAGATCCCCCTCTCAGAGTGGCAGAGATCAGTTGGACAAGGAGTCAGAAGGCATTCCTGAAACAACAGAAGTACAGGTGATGGACATAGCAGTAAAGGAACCAATAGAGGAGGCAAGCAATGAAAAGATGGTTAGTGATCTGGTTCGGATCAGTGGTAGATTCCTAAAGATAGAAGGGGCAGAGGAGGTTAACAACAACTACTCTGGTTCAAGGAAAAGATTGGGCATGGACCAAGAACAGACTCATTGCAGAATGGAGTTACGTGACATAGGTAATCAGGATAAGGATAAGGAGAATCGGGGAGGAAATTTTCCCATGGAGTCCCCCCCTGGTGAGATGAATCAATTCTTAAGTGATCAAGTAGGCACGACGTCACCAAAGAGGAAGGTGGTCAGAATTAAAGGTGGGGTACCAAGAACTAAAAGTCAAACAAAGAAATCAGTGGATGTGTCTAGGGACAATGAAATAGGTTCTCTGGATAATGGATTGATGAATTAACTCCAAAATATTTTGAGGATTCTCCCAGTGATAAGGAAATGGTTGGTAAACCCAGAGATATAGAGAGTATGGAGACTGATCAGGTAATTGTCGTAGGAGAGAAGCTTGGGTTAGACCATGGCAAAGAGAACAAGGCAGCCAGGGATCTGAATTTCTAGGTATCTCGAGTCACTGGAACAATGAGTTACAAGTCACACAGATGGTGAACGTCTATGGGGGTCAGACTTTACAAGCTTAACAAAACCAGTGGAATGAGATATAGCAAATGTAGGTAGGGAAGAGTAAAAATAGTGCATTATGAGGGATTTTAACGCAAGCCTTGATAGAAAGGAGAGGAAAGGACTGAATTAGAATAGTAGGGACATGGACATGGAAATAGAAGCATTCAAGGAGTTTGTGACTGGGATGAAACTAACGGATCTGAGATGGGCTGGAGGTTTTCACCTAGTACCTCAAGTCTATGACAACAATGAGCCTGTTGGACAAATTTCTAGTTTATGAAGCATGAATAGGTAAAGATCTAACGTGGAATCAAATAGCCTGCTGGACAGGAATTAATCTGATCATGCCCTATTTGTCTGTTTATTAACTTACCGAATTGGGGGCCAAAGCCTATGAGGGTGTTGGACTGCTGTCTAGATGATAAATCTTACTGAAAACTGATTGAAGATACATGAAGACCTGTTGAAACACAAGGTTATGCTAGCTACATATTGAAGGTGAAGATAAAGACAATGAGATTGGCAATAAAGGCCTGGAATCAAAATCCTCCTAGGAGTTTAGTGGAACAAAGGAATAATACGTTGCAGTGTTTAAGGGAACAGGAAATTCTAGCTGAACAAAATCCATATTACTTTGATAGGGAGGGGGAGCTATAGAGTTATCAGAATCTGAGAGAGGAGCTAGATGTAATATCCAGAAAGTTGAACAACATTTGTATCAAAAATCCAGAATCAAATGGATTAATCAAGGTGATGAGAAGACAACATTCTTCACAATTGTATTAATAGAAATAGAAGGCGTAGTGAGATACATGGGGTGTGGAAGGATAATACATGGATTAAGGAGGCTAAACAGGTAAAAGAGTGTTTCAGAGAACACTTCAAAAGAAGATATACAGAGTGGCTGCCTAACAGACCTAGGATGGGTATTATGAGGTGTCAGAGGTTATCAATAGCTGCAAAGCAATCATTCATAAAGCCTCTTGGGGAGGCTGAAATTAGGGAAGCAGTCAACAGCTGTGGAAGTGGGAAAAACCCTGGACCAGATGGGCTGAATTTCAAGTGGGAAGCAAAATTTTTACCTGATGAGGGAGGATATTGAGTAGATGTTCAGGGATTTTTATAGAAACTATAAAGTCTCCAAAGGGAGAAATGCGCCCCATATTACTTTGATTGTTAACTCAGAGTCCCCTTTGGTTGTGGATGACTATAGGCCTATTACACTTATAGGGATATGCCTAAGATCATCTCTAAAGTTTTGGCAAATAGAATCAGTAGAGTCATGGAAGAGATCATATCTCAAAATCAAATGGCTTTCTTGAAAGGAAAGAAGTTGCTGGATGGAGTTCTAGTGGCAAATGAGACAGTGGATGAGCTGCAAAAACTGAGGAAGAATGCCCTTATACTTAAAGGTGGATTTTGAAAAGGCATATGACGCTCTAAATTGGACATATCTGTTAGATGTAATGGACAAAATGGAATTTCCTAGCTGCTGGAAAGCATGAATTTAGGAGGTGCTTGAATCTGCATCTACATTAGTTTTTATCAATTGCAGTCCATCCCAGGAATTCTATCCTACAAGAGATGTCAGACAAGGCAACCCTCTATCTGCTTTTCTATTTTTGATCGCAGCAGAGGGGCTGTCATATATGATTAAGAAGGTAGTAACAGAGCAGATGTTTATAGGAGTGGAAGTGGGAAAGGATAAGACCTTGGTGACTCATCTTCAATTTGCAGATGACACATTATTGTTTAGAGAAGCTTCCTGGGATACAGTCAGAGTATTCAAGGACTTTTTACAGAATTTTAAGCTAGTTTTAGGTTTGAGCATCAACTTTAGCAAAAGTTGTATGTATGGGATAAACATTTCTTCATCTGTGATTGAGGATATGACAACTTTCTTGGGTGTAGAATTTGGAGGATTCCTTTTCAGTATTTAGGACTCCCTGTGGGAGCTAATCATGAAAGGCAGCAAACTTGGAAGCCTATCTATGATAGATTCACTAAGGTGCTCTACACCTGGAAACAAAAAAATCTGTCCTTGGGAGGAAAACTAACTCTACTCAACTCAGTGCTTGCAACTCTATCTACACACTATTATGCTTTCTACAAGGCTCCTTCTGCAGTTATTAAGAACCTGGTGTCATCTAAGAGAACCTCCTTTGGCGCGGGGGGGCAGTAAGGAGAAGAAAAAGTTGTGCAAAGTTGCTTGGGATAAACTTTGTCCAGCAAGGGAGGGAAGAGGCTTGGGGGTGCGCAATCTCGGTGTTTTCAATAAAGCAACGTTTGGAAAGTGGGGAGGCAAGAAATTTGGAAATGAGGGGAGTAAGGCATTGGCAGTACTTAGATCAAGATATGAAAAAAAGGGGTTGCTAATGGTTGGGGATCTTAGGGAATTGACAATTCAAAGGAATGAACAGAAGAGTGTGGGAAGACACAGAGGAAGGAGGTACGCATCCAGCTGGTGGAATAATTTGCAGGATATATTTGCAGAGGAATGTTTTAGCTCCAATATGAGGATACAACTGGAAAATGGCAAAGGTACTAAATTTTGGATAGATAGATGGCATGAGAATATAACGTTGGCTGTTAGGTTTCCTGGATTATTTAGAGTGGCTAGTAATCCAGAGATTTCTATAACTTATATGAGAGTATGTGTAGGATCCAGTGGCTCAATTTTGAAAATTCCCAAAACTTTCAAATCCAGACCAGGGGTGAAATCAAGCCCTAAAATTGTGTGTAATCCATGTTCCTGATGTAAGGATAGCAGGAATTACCTCGTAGTCAACTGAAAATAAAAAAACCCATTCAATTTGAGCCAAGAACCGTGAATCACTGAGTTCCCAAAGTAGAGAACCTCAACCAAGAGCACTCCCTAACAAAATAAACGGGGCTGCTAGACCCTTGCGAATGGCCGAAAACTCACGGCAGAGTCACGATTTGAAGAAGAAATGATTTCTACAATTTCATGACGAGAAGAATCAAGAGATACAAAATTCCCGGTGAAGATAGAAATCTATTTCCTATGAGAAATGTCATTTTCATGTAATAAGTAAGTTATTGGGCCAAAGAATCAAAGGACAAATTAAAATTAATTCAATTCGAATTAGTTTACATTATTAAGTTTGGCTCGAACATCCTTCTGGTGCTGGGTACAATTAAATCGAGTCCAATTAACATAAATTGGGTTGGTCCCACCGACGCTCAATTTCTTCTCGTATCCGTTCGTAAAATTAATTGTGTCTCACATAATTAATTCTTTCTGCTTTAGTTCGCCATATGGAGCGACCCAGTAGGATCTATATCTAAATGGATAATAAATTAATCTCATTAATTATATATCATAAGCGGCATCTAACAATGCATTATGATCCGATCTAATATAGATAGATCGTGATCCTTTAATCTCATTTACTATTAATTCTTTCGTCACTTAATATCCAATAATTATTATCAAGCATAAGAATGGGTCATCTTTGACCATTAATTACTTTTTGATATTTAAGTAAATATTTGTTAATATGTGACTATCCTATAATCACAAATGCATGCGTAACAATTATTACTGCATCAAGGGGCTCAGAGATATTAATAATCTCATACAATATGAGATGGAAAATAGTGTCATCTTGATATTCCATAACTTCCAGCATGAATCGTGCATATTCAGAAAACTTACGTTTATAACCCCTCGATCAAAAAAGGCGTTTGATAACCTCACGTAATACACATTCATCATCCAGAATTATGAATATCTGATATAACTGAATTAACACTATATGACTTTGCTGATGACACAAACACAATCCATCCAGCAAGTCAATAAAGGTCAAGTCCAATATTCATGTACCCTATACACTCATATTTCATGTGATTAAATAGATACCTCATATGAATGATCTGTGAAACAGGATCATACATTAATCCACACGCTAGTTGATATAGTCATCTAACTGTTCCTTTGCTAATGAGATTGAGACTAGGGACTAATTTAAAGTCTCGATTAAACTATGGAGTTTTACGATTCGAGTCCTCAACCCAAATGATCCATAATATATACAAAACTCAATAAACCAAATGATATACATCACTCAGTATACATAAAACTAACAAGTGCACCGATTGGTGCTCTAGGTCACTAACCAATAGTATGCAGGATGGAAGTCTGTCATAGAGGAGGAATTTAAGGCAGAGGGAAATCAATGATCGAATGTTTTTTCAAAATGTAATCCAGGATACATCACCTAAAGAAGATGGGGAGGATGTATATGCGTGGGAGGGCAGCACGGATGGAAATTATACAGTCAATATGGCTTACAGAAAAATCATGGAACAAGCAATCCCCGATCAGCAACGAGGAGGCTCAGAACCTCCAAAAAGTGTGGAACAAGTTCTCTCATATGAAAGCTACTATTATGACATAGACACTACTATAAGATTCCCTTCCTACCAAGGAGTTGTTGTCAAGGAGGAAAATCATACCCGAAGGGCAGGAAAAAGGAGGCACAATGTATCAAGGTGCATAGGAGACTTCAACACATCTCTTTCAAACATGTCCTATAGTTCTTAACATTTGGTGTGTGATTAGAAATTGGCTCGAATCTGATGCTAACCTCTCTTCATCTATCCTGCAGGTCCATTCTTTTGAGATCTTCCTCCAAGACAAATCGGTTGTGGTTAACATGGATGATCGGAAAGCTGCATGGATAGAAATGGCATGGACAGTGTGGAAACTGAGAAACAATACTCACTTCCAAGGCCAACAGGACAACCCTCAAAAGGCAGCATATGTGATTCAGAGAGTTTCATGGACGTGGATTAGAGCAAGGCAAACTCAATAGGCATTCCCATTCTCTATGAATGATTGGCTACTGCAACTTCTAAGATGTATGAATTTTTTAAGATTGTTGTGGTTTTTACAACAGGAACAAGAGCTCTCCTGGGAAAAGTATGTGTTGGTGTTACCTACCGATGTGTAAGTGGATATTTATTTACAGATAGTTCGAGCAGAGAGGGAGGAAGCACAGGAATGAGCCGCAAAAATATAACGTTGGAATTGGCAATCATTAGTAATGAGCTATGCTCAGGTTTTATCCTCTTACTATTTTAATTAGAAAAGAACCTGGAAGTAGGATTCGGCAGGAGGTACAAGTTTCCCATCCCCCCTTTTGAAGATGGTACATATCTTATCTTTTGGTTTTGCTAAGGTACAGGTTAGGAGTAGAAAATGATAACTACTCGGTCATGATTTGATATTGGTTGATTAATACTCTTCAGTCAAGGTTTTCAAGCACTAAAAGATCTATACAAGAAGGCATTACTGATTAGCGGGCAATGATCACTTTTGAAACTGCGGCGACTGTCCACGGCCTAACAACATACAACTTTCCTTTGGCTATTATTGATGATGACCAGACATATGAATCTACAACCTTGAGTTCTTTAGAGAGAGCGGAATGATAAATACCTTGTGAAAGATCTCATCTACTATTGTCCGTTTGGTAACAAAAGTATATTAACTTACGTTATGAGGATTAGGGCGATCAGGCGAGTGAGAATCATTGAAGTGTAGAGTAACTATGTAATTTCTTTGGTTTGGATCTGCGATACATGTTTGATTGGAATATGCCCTATCATCCATTACAGGGATAACTCACCAAACTTAATCGAGCAACATACCAATATCCCAATACCCGAGATTGACAATGTGACAGTCATGACATTTTGTTTTGGTGAAGAGCAGATTATGGTGATGATCTGAATGCTGAGATACTTTGTAATCTTGTATGACGTTAGGTGAGTTGTGTACCAGATAATCCTTAGCTATACCTGATGGGAGTATGACGAGAAGACTAGGGTTTTATATAAATTCCAAAGATGCATATAGTATTGTCTGTTTAGGAGCGAGAGTGGTGATTGTATTTTTCCTATTCCCTGTACAATTTGTTTTTATTTAATGAAATTTGGCTTATCCAAAAAAAAAAGCACGAGACATGGACATAAGATACACTTTATTCCCGTGAAGATAAGCAAGTTTAATAAATAATTATCATCATTAAGTTGGTACGAAACAACTTATCAATGGTAACCATGCTCTTTCCTGTCCAAGCCACTTTGTTCATTTAGTTCATTTGAGGTAGTATGTAACTCAATACGATGAGCATGATTGTGCACTCTAATATAATTGAAGGACTTGTTATTATAGAATAATGAAATAACACTAGTACGACTCTACCAGCTCCAAGCCAATGAGATTGTATAGATAAAATCATACAAATATTGACTGCTACAATCAATACATCTTTCCTATATTACAATATATAACTATGGCAAGAGATCATGGAGATTGGTGATGACCTTTGATTGATATAGAATGATAGGTAAGTTCTTGTAGATTGGATTGTGACCATAATTGTTGTGTTTTCCTTAATATGCCCCTGAGATAAAGATGAGTGAAACACGGTGTGGAGAGCCTTGGTTAAGCCATCGATGAGTTGATCTTTACACGAGATGAACTGTATCTTGAGGGCTTTTTGATGAACACGTTCGCAGAAAAAATGATAGTTTATTTTCATGTGTTTAGTGTGAGAATGAAACAAAGGATTAGTCATGATATAGGTAGCACCAACATTGTCACACCATACAATAGGGAGATTGGAGAGAAAAACATTCAGCTTATGAGAAGAGACATAAGCCATTTTGATTCTACTGTGGCTTAGCAAAACAACCTAATACTCAACTTATGTACTGGACTAAGCAACCATGGGTTGCTTTTTTGATTGCCATGAGATAAGATTCGGGACAAGGAAAATGTAGTATCCAATGGTGGATTTTCGATCATCAGCGCAACCTACCCATTCAACATCCAAATATATAGAGAGCTGACAGGAAGGGTATCATTTGATATGAAGACCGAACACGATAATGAGTTTAAGGTAGCACAGGATGTGCTACATAGCTATCCAATATTCATCAGTTGGGTGATGCAAAAATTGACATACTTTGTTTAAAGTAAAACAAATGTACGAGCAAGTAAGAGATAAGTACTGAAGATCTCCAACGTCACTATGATATAAGGACGGGTCACTGCAACTTTGTGCTTGAAAGAGAGAAAGCTTTTAAGAAGCACTCATAGGGGAGCAAATTGGTTTGACCTCAAGCATATTTGTGTATTTCAATAGTTAATATATATTGTGGTGCTAGTTTTGTTAGGAGCGTGGAGCGTACCGGGGCGATCTGATAAAAAATCGAGGCACGAGGCAACATGGCGCACTAATTGTTGGTACCGCTAAACCAACCAAATTGCCCACTGTTGGTACCGTTGAACCGCAAGATGGTGTAGAAGAAAAGAAAAATTGGATGGCAAAATTATTGCCAAAATAGACATATGTTTCGTCGCATATGGATAGAACTATAGTGAAAAGATAAGGTAAAAATCTTCTTTTACCTTGAAAAAGGGGCCATTGTTTTCCTTCTTCTTTGACATCCTCAGAGTGAACTCCATTCATCTGAAGTACTATCATGGCCTGTCAGAATGGTGACTGGGAAGGGAAGCACAACAATAATGCTTTTTTTCCTTTGTTCTTCCACCCAACAATGCTAGCAAGAAGGAAGAAGACGACATTACAGTGGGCTTCCCACCCAACAATTGGACGATAGATTTGTTTTTTTTCTTCTCACACGCCATGTCGTGCTACACCGTGTCCCACGCCCCTCGGCTGCGCTTCTGCGATACTACCCATCCCAGCCACCTAGGGGTAATATCTTAGGCACCCTATGGCCATGCGCCCAGAACACGCCCCAAACAACACTGAGTGGTTCTATGAAGTAGAAGCCAGTGGAAGACTAATGGACTTCAATGACAAGGAAATAATGCAGTGGTCCAAGATCTTTGGCTGCAAAGACCATGCCAAGTTCCCTGATAAGTTTAGGAGACAATATGAGATGTTGATCCTGTAATAATAAAGTCGTCTACATATACAAGGACAAATAACGTGACTAAAAAAGAATGATAAATGAATAATGATGTGTCAGAGGAGGACCAAAGAAAACCCAGAGATGCAAGTTGCTTGCTGAGATGAGCATACTAGGCCCGAGAAGCCTATTTAAAGCCATATTATGCTTTGTGAATCCTACATTTAAAATGAGGTTGTTGTTGATCAACACATATCCAGGAGGTCGTGCCGAATAGAATTCTTTAGAGATAGTGCCATGAAGAAAGGCGTTCTATATATCAATCTAAGAAATAGTTCAACCTTATGGCAAGACTGCGCACAATACGGATAATTGTCGATTGAACTGGATTGAAGTTTTAAAATAGTTGATCCCCTCTTGTTGGTTATAACCTCCTATGACTAAGAGAGTTTCCCTTTGCTCCAGTGAACCTTAAGAGTGTGTTTGGTTTTAAAGATCCACTTGAATCAAATAAGATTGATTCCAGGTTGAGGTGGTACAAGAAACCATGTCCCATTTTTCATGAGAGCTGTAAACTCCTATGGTTAGTGTGTGTAGAGATGGAGGTAACTAGTGCATAAAAAGTGAAGTCCAAGGCACCAAGTAAATAGGACTAGAATTCATCATTCGCCGGAGGTTGGCCAATTGCAACGAGTGCATCAACAAGGGCCTTTGCAAATTGGTAATAATCTGATATAAATTGCTATCTTTTGCACAGAGTATATAGTTATATGCGTGTTTGAATAAGGCAGGAATGCGAGTGAGACACAAAATGCATTCAAGTTTCTACCAGACAGCGATAAAAATAGTTAGCCTGACAACGTGATTGAGTAGGCCATCAGACAAAGATTACATAAGTACGCTGAGCACGAGTTGTTCTTGGATGTACTAGTTGTCATATGGGGGATTCGGGCATTCAGGCGGTTGAGTGGTATCAACAACAACAGCGTGATTTGGAATATGAGTGGGAGGTGGAACGAGAGATCCATCAACGAACTCAAAATGTTTCTGACCATGTAGGTAAGGGACAACTTGCATCTTCTAGAGTAGAAAATTGTGTTTGGTTAGTTTCATGGTAATCAGACTTCAGATATTGCAAGTTGAGACTGTAGATCACTTAGATCTGTTAGAACGGATCTAACGAATAAACTAAATACAATAATGGATTTGTACCTCTAATGCGAAAGCTTATAGTTTCAAGTTCTTTCGGCTGATTATATCACGATCACGAACCAGAAGTCTAGCAAAGTCTCCGTATAACCCATGTACTCAGATCTCGTGATGTGAATTTTTGCCAGCGGAAGATAAACGTGGAGTCGGGAACTTATTCTTGTATTAAAAGAAACATATGAATTATGCCAATTTCAAAATTAATGAAAATAAAAGGATAGATTGTGCAACCCAACAAAAAGTTACACAAAATCGAAAGCTGAAAAGAACGGATATGGAATAAACGTATTATGCTGTAGAAACCCAATCAAACATGGAACATCAACCCCTAGCCAACTATTACGCTAGAAACGAATGTAAACCAGAGGTTCAATCAAACG
>JAOWBN010016549.1:0-35060 GCA_028565015.1 Pinguicula moranensis
AGTTATTTTTTGGCGGGAAGGTGCTTATAATTGGATTATAATTTTTAGAAGGCTGCGCAAAACAGGGCCTAAGTCACGCTACAAGGTTGTGGCTTTCTATCACGTTGCTGATGGCTGGCTTATGCAATCTTCACAATTAAAGTCGCACTCAAGAATTTGTTAGTCCAACACTAACCATCCCAAAAATTACATTAGCTGGCTGAAGCCTAGCTTATTGGAGTGCTACTTATGTGTAAAGATCAAAACTACATGAATATCAATACACGGCACAAATCAATGGAGATTAGAAGAGAAATTTGAATACGGAATTAAAAGTATACATGCATGTGAAGAATGGATTTCGCTACGAATTCTGAAACTGGAATCCTGAAGTTGGCTAGTTCTGAATAATAAAGAGGGTGTTTTGCGCAAACCCTCTTATGCTTATAATTGGATTATAATAACTTTTTTTGAAAAAATGAAGCGTTAATTTTTGAAAAAAGGTGCTTATAATTAGATTATAATTTTAAGAAGGCTGCGCAAAATATGGGCAAAATATCAAAAATGCCTAGCAAAAATGATAGCTGAGTACTATGTACGCCGTGAACGTGAAGACAATATGGCATATCCATTGAACATGATCAAGTCCTTTGAAGTTTCATAACAAATGTAGCACGAGCCAAGTAGCTAAGTCAATACCTTGGCGGGGATCATCCATTTTCCATCTCTACAGTCTTAATCGACACACTGATTGGATTCGTTGAACTCTAATTCCTCCTTAGACCTTTCGAAGTATGCAAAATATCTATCGTTTTTTCTGAGCTTTGGATATGACGCCTGACCACCTACAATCATTGTTGATAATTTAACAAAATATTAAATTATTAAAAATAATTATATTAAATAATATATATATATATATTAAAAACTATGAGAAACATATACAAAAATAAATGCTTATTAGAATTGATAAAATGTCATCAATGTCCTAGGGTATAGTGGTTAAATCTCTAAAATTTAAATTCATCGACCAATGTTCAAATCCTTATATGATCTCAATTTTTTGCCTTTTGGTTTCTAAAAAAATAAATGAAAAAGCATAATCAAGAATTGAACCCACAACCACAAGTTTAAGAGCGTGATACTCCACCAACCGATCTAAATAGGCCTTACACATTATTCCAAAATAAATATAATTAAAATATTTTTTGGAGGACCAAATAAAAAAAATATTTAATTTTTTTTTACGTGTAAGAAGTAGGATATTTAAAGGAATCTTAGCCTTTTTCTTTGTGACGAAGGAGATATTTTAGCTTTTTAGAAGAAGAGGATTCTCTTGAGAGCTTTTGAAGATTTGCAACAAACTAATCCTTGGAGGTAGTAGAGTTCTATTGAAATTTTGTTTGGACTAAAGATAGATAAATGTATGCGCGCAAATGGGTAATTATGACACACACGACGTGCGGGCGACATACAAATTTTTTATTTTTTTTAGAAAATGTGAGTGTAAATAACTCCATGTTTACAAAACTGTGTTGGCCGTGCAAATCGTATGCATACCGTGCAAATTCGTGCAAATGTGTGGCCCATTACCAAAACGCGTGCTTCGTGCGAACTGCGAAACGACGTGTCGTGCGAGTTCAAGGGTTTTTCACTTTGTTTTGTTCTTCATTTCACAAAATTCACATTCTTGCAGCTTCAATTTCAAATCGAACGTCGAGGCTGAACGACAAACTGAAGCTAATTCATCAGGCAGAGGAGATTATATTCTCAATTCACATTTCTCATCGAGCGAATTTTAAGTTTACTGAGTAAAAGGTAGTGCTTTTTTCCCGTCTTTGTGTTTCAATCGAGTTAAGATTTTTCACGATTCTTGTTTTTTAATGATACAATGTAGCAACATGTGATGTGCATTGTCTGGTCTGCCTTCAAATCCACTGGTTATTGCTGTGGTTTTGACTGTGTCGTGTTGTTTTCCTGTGGATTCTTGTTTTTTGCTGTTACAAGGCTTGATTAGTTCAATAGTTGTGTGATTAATTCACTGGTTATTGTTGTGCTTTGCTTGGTTAGTTCAATAGCATGTGTGTCGTTGTTCCAGTTTGTGGCCAGTTATTTTTGCTTCATTGTTTTGGATAGTGGGGTGGACCAGTGCCCATCTGTTACATATCCTCATCTGTTACAGATTACATAGTGGAACACTCATCTCTTGAAAAATAACCTGTCTGTAGAGATATATTGAACTTATAGTAGATATAGTTGAGCGCGTCTACTCTACAGAGATATAGTGGCGCATTCATATGTTACAGATGATCTATACACCCAACGGTGAGATAATAAAATACTACATTGTTCAATTTTATGGCAAGAATCAGATTTCCCAATAACAATTTGTTATAAAGTTTATGAAGAGAAATTAAAGAAGAGATATGTGTCATAATTAAAGACATTGTTTGGACCCGGTCTATCTTTGCTGCTAAGTAGAGTTTAGATGATCGGATAAGCAGGATGCATGATTTTTTTTTTCAAACAATTTGAGAAGGATGTTCTATTACATAATTATGTTACATAATTCTGAATTCTGTATGTGTTACATAATGGTTTTGTGACAAGGAGAAGTTGAAAACTTGGTTGTGTTGATAATGGCAAATTTTCTAGCTTCGTTTACATGCTTTTTCAATTTCATTTTATAGGTTTTATTAGAAAATGTGCAACGTGTGGGTCATGGTGCACAAATACTTGAAGCACTTACTACTTGCAAGTGTACAAATCGCATGAGTAATATAGTGAATAGAAGGATGTCGAACCCCGAGGATTATGATTAACAAACACTAACATTAACAAGTTTCTTACATGTAGATGCAACATAAAATTCAAAGGTCAACGTGGTCCTGGCTGAGGACAAGACGAGCAAGATTCTTATACTCGATGTATGACTGGCTTAACCAGCCATTACTATGTATGGGGAGACATACCAATTAAAGGGAGGAGTCACTCTGATTGCAGACTTAGACCATGGTCTACATGTACAAAAAGGGAAGTAGCTTTCTCTTTGTTGCATTTAACTATCCTTCTAAAGTTCTTGTTGTCTTGTCAGGTGCACATGGATGAGGAGCAACTAGTGGGATTTCCTGCTGGTAAAAGTCAGGTGCTCCAGGTAGCAGAATGCAACATCAGGTGGCAGATTGAGGTTGAGGTAATTAGAGCACTCTCAGCTCTTCAGGTAAAATGCATCTTTGTTGTTCTAAGCCTTGAAGGCTAGACTTTAGACAACTTGATTATATCTCTGTCAGGTTGTGGGCTGTGGATGATCTGTGATATATGCTGCAATGTTGAATTGTTATGATCTTGTATTATCTCCTTGCTTCATGGTGGTACAGGTAGATACCTCGGATAAGGGGGATTTGCACTCCTGGAAATACTGCTAGCAAAATCACAGGAAAGAAGCACACTGGACTATATAGGAGTGGAGCCTAGTGTGTGTCTAGGGGCAATCCGGAATGGTGTTTCAGATTGATGGTCTTAGAGCAGAAGGGAGCAGCGCTGCAGCATTGATATGGTGATCATGTGTTTCGCACTTGGCATGTGATGATAGACATGGCTGCACAATTGAGCATTACCGATCACTCTTTTTTTGTAAAAATGAGCACATTTGAGTTGGTCCTCAAGAGCTTGATATGTATGAAGTGAACATGGAAGGGAGCAATAAATCAAACGGCTATGATGGTATAAGGTGTACAGGCTGCGCTTTGTTAACTACCACGGCAAAGACTTGTGTAATCATATTTTATGTTGGTCTGCATAGTCTATGGTCAATAGATCAATGCTGCATTGGTCCTTCGCAGAGCTAGTCGGCAATCTTATGACCTTGATACTATAAGGTAGCTAGGCAAAACTTGGGTTTTCAGCAGGGTAAAGACCATTGTTGTAATTTACATTGCAACCTGCATAACTGAGAGCAGTTGACCACTATTGCAAACCCACATTGTTCAGGCGTATGTATCTGATGTCAGTCGTCATATTTCTTGTTTTTTTTTTAATTTTTTTTAATTTGGGTTTGTCGTCTCACGATTCATTCCTTGTACATTATTTTTTCTATATTATATTGATTTTGTCTTAACAAAAAAAAGTTTCTTATAATTTAAACCAATAACGAAAGGGTTGTGTTTAATCTACCAACAAATTGAAGAACTATGCATGAATGGAGATGATCAAAATGCAGTAAGGTAGGCTTATCACAAATGCAGTGGATAGAAACATCTATGGATCACATTTCCACCACTTTACTCCCTCGGGTGAGTTCATAGTTAGCTTATCATGCGTTGTTCCTAATGTTGTGTCTTCCGGACTTTCTTTACCTAGGCATAAACCAGAGACTGAATGTCCTTTTGTTCACCAATGAGCACCTTTCAAATGTCACATTAAGAGAAGCAAGAACTTTGCTAGCAGGTAATTCTCACACGGTAGCATCGGTTCTATAGGCATTCTCATGCTATAACAATCGATCTGGATTTTGCTATGCCTAGCGTAGTTTGTGCCTCTCGGCCTCCAACTACTCTTAGTGCATCTACCTATGTAAGCCATGCATACATAGATGAGTATGAAAATTAGCGAAACTTAACAAAGATTAGTGTTCAAACAAGATAAACATTCTATGTTCTCCCGAATTTATCAAGGGCTACATTGAGCCCCTGGACAAAAAACCTTAGTTCATGCTTTAGGAAAGAGTCATTCTAAAAATGACAAATACTGAGTTAATCACAGAAAACAACTGAATCGGAATCAATCTCCCTTGATCACAAGCTCACGAACAAGTGATTCTTAAACCCTTGCTTTGCTTTTGAATTCTATTCTGACTCTCCCTCGGGTGAGGTATTCGTGTGCCTTATATACCACGTCTAGCAGCTTCTCTTGGAAGCTTGGAGTCCAATCAAATGGTAGATTTGTCCGCCTAATGATTTTTTTGTATACGCTAAATGTGTGCAAGTATCACCATGCTAGGTTATTTGGAACAAGAGTTGATGTTGTGCCTTGAATTTATGGAGCATAACCTCTGCTTTTGGGGTTGTTTCCTTTCTTTTTTTCTCAATGAGTATTAAATGAGTTGTTACTGCAAAAGAAGAAAAATGGATATAAAAGTGTGTCCCCAAATCAATATTGAGCCAAATCAGACTCAAATAGTCTGCATTAATTAGGTATAAAATCGGTTCATTAACATCCCCAAACTTAAATCCTTGCTTGACCTCAAGCAAACGTATTCCTGAAGAATTCATATATTGAGGACGTTTGTTTCCAAATGGACATCCAACTTTAAGTAGTGCATGCACACATTCAAATTCTGTTACTTTTGGTCATTACCAACATTATGTTACTTCATGCATATAGGGTTTGATTATGGTTAGCACTGTGGGGGTTTTTCTCATTTTCAGTTTAGGTCCCCATCCTCAATGTAAGATTAACAAATTGGTCCACTTCAATTTTTCAATTTCTCTTCACTCCCTCACTTTTTGCCATGCCAAGGCGGTCAACGATTAAGATAGACATTGTTTTTTAAAACCAACACAAAATACATGATTTCTCAATCGGAATCATTCATTAGACCCGAGAGAATTTACCTACATAAAAATGTAAGGACATTTACATACATAAAAATGTAAGGACATTTACATACATCACGGTGACCTCCTTTTTTCTTTTCTTTGCTTTGGAACAACTATTTTGTTCGTGTTAGCAGAGATACAAGGAAGTTTATGGCAATATATTTCAGAACATCAAGGAGAAGACTACATACTTGAATTGGAAATCAAATATGATCTCTCTGGGAAGACAAGTTTGCACTATCCAAGTCTAAGGATGAATATACCAAATCACTCATTGGTGAAGAAGTATTATGGAGAAAGAAATCCAGGATCAAATGGCTAAAGGAAGGGGACAACAACACGGCCTTCTTTCATAAATCAGTGAGATTGGCCAATCGAAAATCATACATTCGCAAATTGAAGGATCCACAAGGAATATGGTTGAAGGATCCTCCTGACATCACTCAATGCTTAGTAGAACACTTCACTAACGAGCTCACGGCCCCTTCTCAAATGCTAAATGAATCTCTTTTACACTTTATCCCCAATCTAATCACCTCTTCCATGAATAAAGACTTATGTAGATGGCCAGATCTAGAAGAGGTGAAGCTCACAGTCCACTCCATGGACATAGATAGCTCTCCCGGTCCTGATGGCTTCTCAGGTGCCTTCTTTTCTTCTTGTTGGGATATTATATAACATGATATACACAAAGCTATCACCACCTTTTTTGCAGGAGGGGAACTACCCGGTTCTTTCACTAGTACCCTTATTTGCCTACTGCCAAAAGTACAGCCTCCCACTACCTGATCAGACTTCAGACCAATCAGTTTGTGCAACTATATTGGCAAGATCATCAACAAATTTTTAGCCTCCAGGCTAAGCTTGACTCTTCCAATGATCATCTCCCCTAAGCAAAGCATTTTTTTAAAGGCAGAAACATCTCAGACAACATTTTATTAGCATAGGAGATGCTACACTATATTAACAAGTCACAGGCAGGCAACAATGTGTCCTTGAAGCTTGACATGGCCAAGTCATTTGACCGGGTATCATGGTTATATCTCATTAAAGTGTTGAGAGCTTTTGGTTTCGTTGAAAACTTTATAGATATGATATGGCGAGTTATATCAAACTGTGGATTTTCTATCCTAGCCAATGGTGAAGTTCATGGTTTCTTTAAAGCCACAAGAGGACTTAGACAAGGAGACCCTCTCTCCCCGGGCTTATTCATCATAGTTGCAAAAGTTCTGAGCAGAGGTTTGTCCCATCTCATGGCAAGGACCCCTTCAAATGCATACAGTCTCCCTATGGGATATTCCCTTATCGTTCATCTAGCTTATGCTGATGATGTAATCATCTTCACAAGAGGCTCAAAGAAAGCTTTAGATGCAATCCTAAAATTTCTCAAGCATATGAATCATGCTCTGGACAGTAAGTTAATATGAATAAAAGCTTCTTCATTATCTCACCAAAAGCTACAGCTTCTAGAAAGGTACTCATTCATCATTGGACAAGTTTTCATCACAGTCATCTCCCGGTCAAATTCCTTTGGGTTCCTCTTTATTATGGAAGAAAAACAGGTGCTTTATTTGCACACTTGCTACTTAAACTCAAAACCAAACTAGATGGTTGGAGTGCAGCTTGTTTGTCTAGTGGAGGGCGTCTAACACTCATCAAACATATTCTTACAAGTATCCCTATTTACCAGATCATGGTCATGAAAGCCCCAGCCTGGATTATATGTAAGATGGAAGCTATTCTGTTTGATTTTTACTGGGCCTGGAGGGATAACAAGAAAAAACTGGATTGGAAAGCATGGAAATACATCTGTCTTCCCTTAGCTGAAGGTGGTCTCGGCTGCAGGAGAATGTAAGACATGTCTACAGCATTTGCAATGAAATTGTGGTGGGAATTCAAACAAGAGGTGAGTTTATGGGCACAATTCATGCAAAGAAAATATTGCAAAGGCAAAGACCCAACCACAGTTCAAGCTAGAATGACCCACTCTCATTGCTGGAAATGACTTATAGAGGTACGTGATATTATGCAAGCTAACACTATATGGTGTCTTGTCTTAGGTGATTGCAATTTCTGGTGGAAAAAATGGATGCAAGATTCACTTATGGGAGACATAATATCTCCTACAAATCCGAATCTTAAGGTAAAACTTCATGAGGTATCATCAATGGGATATCTCGAAGTTATAGGAAATTCTGGATACACATATAGTACACAAAGTCAAGAAAACACAAATAGAAGAGAATAAGGATATTAGCATCTGGACTCCTACACAAAATGGACTATTCACTATCAAGTCTGCCTGGGAAATAATTTGGCAAAGGTACTCTCCTATATTGAATTTTTCCTGGATGTGGGATAAACATATCCCACTAAAAATAAGCATTCACATGTGGAGAATCTTCCACCATATTGTTCCCGTAGATGCTTCACTCAGACTCAGAGGTATTCTCATCACCTCACGCTGCTCTTGTTGCCTATTCTCGGGCTCTATTGAAACCTCTAATCATTTACACTCGGTTGGAGAGCTAGCAACACTGACATGGCAGCATTTTGAGAACATTCTTGATACACATCCAAGATCCACAGCTCTCAATTCTATACTGGAAGCATGGCTCTCCCCTCACTCGAATGGCTCCATTAGCTTCCTAAGAATAATTATTCCTATCATTATTTGCTGGGAAGTGTGGAAATTCAGATGCAAAATGAGGTCTGAGTCTGCTCCTCCAGCCTTTTCTTCGGTTATTCACACATCTACAAGTGTACTCTAGGATATTATGCGCATTTCATCCATCCACATGCCCACAGAACCTCAAATTCGACAAAGGATAAAGGCACTACAAATCAACCTCTCCCATGCACAACCTCATCACAATATGGAAGTCAGATTGATTACTCCTATAGCACCAGCCATCAAGCTCAAAACTGAAGGCAGTTCCTCAAATTTTACAGTTGGAGGAGGAAGAGTACTTCGAAATCACCAAGGTATAATGCTTATAGCATTTGCCAATAAATACACACCCTACACAAGCATAGAAGTCGAGGCCAATGCTTTATTATTTGGTATGCAACTCTGTTTCTCCCAAGGATTTTTTGCAACTTGATGTGGAGATCGACTCAGCAATACTTGTAAACTCTTTGAACAACAACAGGAATCCTCCGTGGTGACTCAGAACACAACTTACATGAATCAAACAGCTTCAGCTAACCTTTCAAGATATCTCCATTAAACATTGTTACAGGGAAGTCAACAATATTGCGAACTCTTTAGCAAAGTGGGGTGCCTCAAACCAAGACTCCCTCTTCCCAACATATGAGGATCTTCCATCTGCCATTGCCGCAATCCTGCAACAAGATATCACAACCATGTATACACGAACAAAAAAACTTCCCCCGAATACATTGCCTCACTAAGCCAGCGGGGGGACTCAAGCTAATCATGGTCTACACTCACTCATGCCTCCCACTTGATTATTATACTAAATATTTTGTAAAAGGGGGCACATGCCGCCACACTCTTTAATCTCTTTGGATTTTCCTTACCCAGGGTTTGCCAAAGAGAGGTTTTAAAGAGGTGGGGATGTACTCTCTCGTTTGTATCTCTTGGAAGAGCCAGGAGCTGTCTTGTACATATGTACTTCATTTCTCCTATGAATAAAAGTAAAAAATTCAGGTAAAAGAAAAAATTATTATGTTCTTTGAATGCATACAAACAAGTGCGTAACTAATCCGTCAAAGTGGAAACAATTTTTTGGCTTCTTCTATTTTTTTTTTCTCTTTTTTTTTCTGCTTTTTCTTTTTCCTATCCATAGTTTGTCCCGTTTTGGATTTTGGTTCAGAGCGGTTACTTCAAATTTTGAAAAAAATTGTTTGGATTTCTCTATCAACCCAAGTCTAAGTTTGGGTATCTCCCCTAAATTTGTTTATTAAAATATATCCCCACGGTTCTATCCTCAATCAGTTACTCCCATACTTAATCTGTACGTTCAAGTATGGTAATGTTTTTAGTGCAACCAAGCTTTTAGGAAAATAATTAAAACAGGACTACCGCGAATGAAATAAAACAGCACAACATACTTCAAGCAAAATGGTTTATAACAAAAATTAGGAGATCAGAAGTAAATAAAATAAGAGTTCAAACGAACACCCATCCCAAAACTTATGAAAGTAATACTTCCTTGAATGAAAAAAATACTCCCCTGCAGCTGGGGTCTTGGCGTGGGCCTGAACTTTGGACTTAGGTCTAGGGCTTGTTTCCTGCAAAGGAAGAGAAGGGGTTACAAATTTACTTTTACCTTTCGCCTTTGCCCTGGAAGATGCATTGGATGGTTCTGGAGTGGCCTCAGGCTTGACAGTTCTCCTTTCCAAATAGGTTCACAGCTTGCTGATAAGATTTGGGGTGATGTCCAGAGCAGGTGGGAATAACTTCTCATATTATACCAGGGCCATTCCAGCCTTCAGGCACATGACAGTAATTAGGGAAGGAAAATACAAAGAATTTGGGCACTTCTCCGGTGAAGCCAAACTTTCCATGATGTCCTCGTATATAACCTTTCCCACATTGATGCTATGCCCTGTCTCTATTGCATAAATGAGCAGTGACCTCTTTAATTTAATATCCCCTGTGTGCATGGTTGGCATCATCTTTGTACAAATAAACAAATGTCATATCAGGACGCTAGAGTGATAGTCAGACTTGTTAACCCCTAGTTCTAGTGGACGGAGGCCAAAGGACATTTTCCATATCATCCCAGGTGCACACAAAAAATGAGCTACATCAGCTAAATCTAGGTATCACCCATTAAATTGGGAGGCGTCATTATTCGAGTGAATGAGTCTGAACACTTGATTTATCTCAGTGGTACTGAACAACATATAGACTTCCATGACATAGACTTTTGAAATCATTCATAATAGTAAGATTAGCATAAAACTCTCTCACCACATTCGGGGCGTATTCCCATGGAGTTCTCAAAAACTATGTCCAATACCTGTCCTTAACAGATTTCCTAATAATAGGCATGCATCGAGATGAAAATCCTCACTCCCTAATAATATCTAATAATCCAACAATTGTATCAAAGAATATCTTAGCAACAAATTCACAAATTATCGGGAACAGTACGCTGAGTAAGCTTAGCCTTTTTGGGCGGCATACTTGCTGAATTCTTGGGGATACTGAAGTAAGGAGGTTGAATTCAACTTTTACTTACTTCTGAACGCAGTAAAGCACTCACGTTTCGATGAAGCCAAGATTAATTGCCGTGGTCGACAAACTATGCTGTGGACCTGAGAGAAATGCGACGCTTAGGGTTTGTTGCGTTGCATGAAAATATGTTGTGTTCAGACACGGGACAATGCTTGATCTTTTATGTCGGAACCTAAGGTAGGCCTATTTTTATTTTCTTATAGTTACTAGGCTGATCGTGTTCAACTAAAATAAATTCTTTTTATTGCAACAGTTTACAAACAAGGACGTGGTGAACATGGGTTGCTAGTAAATATCCTCAGTACTCTTTATACTTTATAGTTCCTCATGGCTTCTGCCATGTCTCAATATATTTTGGGGTTCGTTGGATTTACCTAAGTGATACATCAAAGGAGATTAGTATCTATAATGACTCTATAAAATGTAACTAAGTAAATAAGCTTTTAAAACATTAAAAATAGATAATAACTGCCATGTCCGAACTTAGAATTACCCTTCCCAAAACTTAACAACTTTCATAGCACATTAGTGAAGATTAAGTTGAGTAAGAAAGGGTTCAAGATATGATACGTCCTTGAGTGACTCCAAAAAGACCTTAGGTTGCCTCCCAATAAGTGCTTCTTTAATATCATTAGCTAGATACAGTGCAGCTGCATTAGTGGTTAGAGGTAGTGAGTCTCTCTGAATTATTTTTTCCTTCATTATACAGTTTAAGACTTTCTCCATTCACCTTGAAAGTGTCTTTGTCAGGATGATTGATTTCTATGACCCTGCATGGAAATACTTGTGTGATCTTGAATGGTCCAGACCATATGGACTTAAGCTTACCGGCAAAAAATTTGAGTCTAGAGTTAAACAGAAGTATCTTTTGGCCTGGATAGAAATGACGCTTGGATATGTGTTTATCATGCCAAGGTTTGTTCCTATTGTTCTAAATTTTGGCATTCTCAAAGGCATCATTCCTTAGTTAATCCAACTCACTTAACTGAAGCAATATCTTTTCCCCTGTAGCCTTCATGCTGAAGTTTAGTGTGCGCATGGCCCAATAAGCTTTATGTTCCAACTCCACAGATATGTGACAAGTTTTTCCAAACACCAGGCGGTATGGGGACATGCCAATTAGTGTCTTATAGGTAGTCCTGTAAGCATGTAGTGGATGTTCTAGCTTGAGTGCCCAATACTTCCTTGATATGCTCACTGCCTTTTCCAATATCATATTGATTTCTCTATGTGATATTTCAATTTGGCCATTTTCTTGGGAATGATAAGCCAAAGCACTACGATGATGCACTCCATACCTTCTCAGCGATGCCTCAAATAACTATTGCATAAATGTGATCCCCCATCGCTTACAATGCATATGAGAGTTCCAAACCTTGAGATAATATGTTTTTGCAAAAACTTCAATACCACTGTTGCGTCATTAGTAGAAGTGGCAATTGCTTTTGACCATTTGGAGACATATTTCACAGTTACCAAAATGTATTTTCTGCCCCATAGAGAGGGGAAATGATTCCATGAAATTAAGTTCCCATACATCAAAGACTTCAACTTCAAGTACATCTTGCTGCGATATTTTATCTCTTTTTGAGATTTGTCCCATGCTTTGGCATCTATCACAAGTGGTCACAAAAAAAGGTGCATCTTTGAATAATGAAGGCCAATAGAATCCACCATGTAGTACCTTTGTTGCTGTACGTTTGCCTCTAAAATGTCCTCCACATTCTAAGGTACGATAATGAGTTAATATGGAGTGCATTTCTTCTTCTGGGACATATCTATGATTCACTTGATCTAAGCAATATTTGTACAGCACCGGCTAATCCCATAGATAAGAATTCACTTGTGAGAAAAAATTCTTTTTCTAATGCCATGGTACTCCATAAGGAAGGATTTTGCATGCTAGGTAATTGACCATGTCTGCGAACCATGTATCTTTATTGCTCTGAAAAGATAATAATCTTTCATCAGGAATGGAATTATTAGTTGGCCATTTGTCCATTTCACTATCAGTATGATTTTCCAAGTGTGAAAGCTGATCAGCTATCACATTTTCAGATCCTTTTTTGTCCTTGGTTTCCACATCAAACTCTTGTAGAAGGAGAATAAATTGTATCAACCTCGGGTTGGCATCTTGTTTTAGCATGAGATATTTAATGACTGAGTGGTCAGTATAACCCACTATTTTACTTTCCAAAATGTATAATCTAACTTTATTGAATGCAAACACCACTGGCAAAAGCTCTTTTTTTGTAGTGGCATAGTAAATCTCGGGAGCATTCAAGGTTTTGCTAGTATAGTAAATGGTGTGAAATACCCTGTTTTTTTCCACTATCCTAGCACTGGTCAACCTGCATAGTCACTTGCATCACACATAATTTCAAATGGCTTTGTCCAGTCAGGTGTCGATTATAGGAGCGGTTGTCAATTTGCTTTTCAAGAAGTTGAATGCCTTTATACACTTTTAATCATTATCAAAGGCATTATCTTTCTTCAAACGTTTGCATAGTGGCCTTGTAATGTGTGAAAAATCCTTTATAAATCTCCTATAAAAACTTGCATGGCCCAAGAACCTCCTAACCCCCTTAACAGAGGTTGGTGGTGGCAGTTTTGATATTACTTCAATTTTTCCTTTATTAAATTTCATTCCCAAACTTGACACTGTGTCCTAGCACAATTCCTTCTTGTATCATGAAATAACATTTCTCCAAATTGAGTACTAGATTAACATTTTGTTAATACCATTTTCAGATTGCTCAAACATCCTTCAAATGAAGATCCCACCACAGAGAAGTCATCCATGAAAACTTCAATTATGCACCTTAACCTTATCATGTCAGAAAAAATGGATGTCATACACCTTTGAAATGAGGATGGAATGTTGCAAAGTCCAAATGGCATGCGGCGAATTGCAAATGTTCCACAATGGCAAGTAAAGGTGATTTCCTCCTTATCCTCTAGTGCAATACAAATCTTATTGTAGCCAAAATATCCATCCAGGTAACAATAATATTTTTCCCTGCTAGATGGTCTAGCATTTGATCAATGAACAGTAGGGGGTAGTGATTTTTTCTTGTGGCTTTGTTCAATGATCGATAATCCATGCAGATTCTCCATCAAGTCAGTGTTCTTTTAGGAATGAGCTCATTCTGCTCATTGGCTTCCACTGTCATCCTTCCTTTCTTGGGTATATATTGTATTGGACTAATCCAACTGCTGTCTGAAATATGATAGACCACTCCAACATCTAACCATTTTAGCATATCTTTCTTGACCACCTCTTTCATGATAGGATTTAATCTTTGTTCGGATGCTACCACTGGTTTACTTCCTTCTTCCAACAATATTCCGTGCATGCAGTCATAAGGGCTTAACCCCTTTATACCTGCCAGGTCGATCCAACATCATACTTATGATCTCTGAGCACACGCAACATGCTATCCTCTTCTTGTTGTGAAAGAGATTTAGAAATAATCACTAGCAAAGTATCTTGCACAAGAATGCATATTTTAAGTGTTTGGGCGTGGTTTGAGCTCTAAGGTTGGTGGTGGTTGAATTGATGTAGCTTGATATGCTGGACCTTCACCCAAAGCCTCAAAGTCTTTTCTACCGCTATTGCCATTGGCATCAAGCCAATTTGCATACTCCTTAACTCCAAACTCTTCTAGGATTTCAAGATCACTTCTTAAATATGCATAATTTGGTTGATTGACTTGATTAGCTGTCTCAATGCTCCAACAATCTTCTTGGTGATTTGGAGGTTTTAAACTTGAAACACATTAAGCTTGACTTCCACGCCTTGAACTCTAAGGATCAGCTCTCCTATTCGGACATCAATCAGTGCACCTCCTGTTGCTAGAAATGGTCGCCCTACAAGAATAGAATGCCTTTATCTTCTTCCATGTCTAAAATAATGAAATCAGTGGAAATTTGAATTTATCCACTTTAACTAGGATGTCTTCAATTATCCCTTGAGTGTGTAAGATTGATTTGTTTGTCGGGTGCAAAGATATGGTTGTAGGTCTTGCTTCTCCTATTTCTAATCTCTGAAAAATGGATAGAGGCATGAGATTAGTGCTTGCACCTAAATCACATAAATCTCTAACAAATGTGGAATTTCAAATGGAACAGGGAATAGTAAAACTCTCTGGATTTTCCAATTTTGGTCGCAATTTCTTCAGGAAAATTGCACTACATTCTTCAGTGAGAGCTACAGTTTCGTAGTAAAACTCTCTGGATTTTCTTTTCTTTGACTGAATGTCCATCCTAAACTTATATAGCATGACATTTGCTCCAAAGCTTCTGCAAAATGAATGTTAATATGCAGTCTCTTAAAAACATCAAAAACTTTTGAAATTGCTTATCCAACTTCCCTTGTTTCAATCTTTATGGGAATGTGACTTTTGATTTTTGCTCTTCCTTTTTATGTGGTGTCACTTTTTCAGGCTTTTGTATGGCCTCCTTCTTGGCAGGTGGGGTATCTTTTGGAATAATTTCCGTTTCCTTTTTACTTCTTAGGGTTATGGATTGGCATTGCTCCTTGGGATTCACCTCAGTGTTACTTGGCAATGCTCCTGGAGGTCTTTCTGCTAACTATTTTGCTAGTTGTCCCACTTGAGTTTCTAGATTTCTGATAAACACTGTGTGATCCTTGAATTAGCTCTGGCTTCTTGCATAAATCCATGTTAAGTGGTAGACGACTATGTCATCAGGCCTTGTAAGTTTTGATTGCTTTTTGCAGTCACTGCTAATTGCTTTATCAACTCTTTTGATGAAGGGCTCTGAATTTCCTTGAAAGGGTCAAAGGATGCTTGTCCAGGAGGGTTCAACACATGCTGGTTGTTACTCCATGAGAAATTAGGGTGACCATTCTTCCTTGGGTTGAAATTTTTATATATGGAATGGTTTGATACGAAGTGCAGATGCTCCATGGGCATGTTGTCAATTACTGACACTTCTTGACATTGTTCTCGAGGGTGAAGTTCTCAACATGCTTCACAAGACATTTGTTGCACAACCATTACTGGACGTGGAGGCATGCCTTGGTTCATGAATGTTTCAAAATGGGAACTCATAGTTTCCTAGTAGCTGTCAATGTATCCACTCTGTCTATCTCATGTTTTCCTCCTACTCTCCTCGCAGTATCTCTTTCTGTAGGCCATCTGTAACAATTTTGGGCAATGCCTCTAAGAGTGTGTATGCTTCATTATATGCCTCCAGTGTGGTAGACCATGATTTGAGCATCTTCTTAGTAAGTCCTTAAATCTTTCCCATGCTTCATTCAAAGTCCCCATGTCTCTCTGCTTGAAAGGTATAATTTCACTCATAATCCAGTTGCCATGGATGGTGGAAACAATTGTGTGAGAAATTGTTTCCTCAGATCATCCCATATGTGAATTGGAGTATGGGGACAGTGCTTGCAACTACCTTTTGGCTTTATCCCTAAGTGAGAAGGGGAATAATCTCAGTTTAATAGCATCACAAGTGACATTTGAGTACTCAAGGTTTGCCACTGATTTCTACGAATGCACTGATATGTGAATTGGGGCCCTCTGTTGCTCCTCCTTCATGTATAGAATTCTGCATAAGCAGCAGGATGATAGCCGCTTTTAGCTCAAAATTGTTAGTTTGTATAGATGGTCTCCTTATGGAGGGAGCCACTTCCTCTGCGCGAGGCAAAACAAAATCTTCCATTGGAACATGATCCTCGTTAGGTACCATCACTATGCCAACGTTGTCTCCTTGCTCTTGGTGCTGCATTCTTTCTATCCTTCAATTTCTCCTTCTAACTTGAAATGTCCTTTCAATTTTTGGGTCTCTCTCACCGGCAGTATGTCTCAAGATAGACTCATGCACAACCTATAACCAAGAAATTCAACACTAAATAAAGTAGCCAAAAAAAAGTTCAATCTAGTTAAAAACTTGCGCGGTGTTAATCTTGTTTAAACAAACAATCCCCAACAACAACACCAAAAACTTGGTGCACAAATACTTGAAGCATTTACTACTTGCAAGTGTACAAGTCGCACAAGCAATATACTTGATAATTAAATTCATTAATCGATATGACCAACTAGTCAGCCAACAATTAACATTGTGTGAGGTGAGTATCTGAATTGCTCTGAAAAAAATTGGCATATTACATCTTATTGCCTTTTTCGTCCTTGCTCAAAAGAAGATCGTTCCTTTTGCTCGTGGTAGCCTGAACCAGTTTCCAACTGTGAGTCCATTGGTTGGATCCCTGTGTGCCGAGCTCTAATGCCAGATGTTGAGTTTTACCCAATCTACTTTTGAGATGCCTACTGATTCCACATCAAAGCGGATGTCATTCCGCTCTATCCATAGTGACCATACAATGGCTTGCCAAACCACCTTCCATAACTCTCTTTCGTTGCTTCCTGTTACGAGTCCATATGCGGGAGAAAGTGGTTTCGAATTTCCTTGTGGCCTATGTAACAGATGCCAAACCACGGATAAATTTTAGTGCTGACTCTTCTTCCAAAACGTGCCAATTCCAATAAAGTCAGGGTCATTTATGCTTTAGAGTGACAACTCTCTTGTTGAAGGTTGCTAGCTCTTTAATACATTCAGGTTCTTCTTCAACTTTTTGACTTTGTTTTCCACGTAGCTCAACTTCACATGATAAACCGTTCTCAGACACAATGAATTAGACTTCATATGATACCTCATTGGAAAGTTCTCCAAGTCTATATTCCTATCAAATCAGAATCATCGGATTTGGACCTATCTAAGCTAAGAGTTATAGATATACTCCTTAAACATATTTTTTTATCCTTGAAATCAAAATATACAAAAATTAGATAGAGCAATCTTCGGATTGACTTAACAATTTAGCATGCGTGGTATTAATAATTGGAATTGAATCATCGAGGATAATAATCTTCCCCTTTTTTATGATGTCAAAACACAAGCAAAAGTTGTAATCATGTATTCATAATGATATAATTTTAGCCCCACCCGCTAAAATGATAACTTCGCCCCAATCAATGAATCCCCCTCAATTTATGCAGTCTAGATTTTTGCACAAAAACAAGGAAATCTTTTGCAAGTGAAATAGAGGAGATAGTGCTTACTTTTTCCTTGAGAGTAAGTTTCTAGCGGTATCTTGCAACATAAATCTCACAAGATATATATAGTGTTATAACACATAATATAATATTCCAAATAAGTTCAACATAACACATAGTACCATCAAAGAGATAACTAGTAAAAGCTAGCATCATTGTCCAGGCAAAAGATAACACATCAATGTTCACAACACAGGATGCAAATGTTCAAACAGAAGACAAGCACATCAAAGACAAAAGATAATGTTCTCTTCTCTCTTCTCTTCTCTTCTCCTAATCTCATCTCTTTCTTCTCTTCTTTTAATCACCAACATCCTCTGTTTTCTCACCCTTTTTGACAGCATCAATAATATTATGATTTAGACGACCATGAAAGGACTTCCATTTGCCAGTCCACCATTTTTTATACCGAGCAATACAATTGGGAAAGGATAAGTCCATGAGAATCTTGTCATCAATAAATGTCTTAAGTTCGTCCATAAAAGTAGCATAATCTTTCTCCAATTTGGTTACACTTTGAGCGACCGCCCCAACAAGGTCATTCAACGCTCACTTATCTGGTTCTAAATCTGTTTTGAATTGAGCCCTCATAATACCTCATATCATCTTCCATGGACTCCACACGTCCTTCCATAGATGTCACCTTACTAAGAAGCAAGTCATTTTGAGTTTGTAATCCATCAAATAATGACACTATTAGGCTGCGCATATGTAGATATATTGCCCACGACCTAAGATGTAGGTGGAAGAGATTGTGGTGCAGACTGGAGGTATCTTTCGCCACATTTGATTATTTCCTAACTTAAAACCCATAAACTTCAAAATTGTCTCATTATATGAATATGCAGAGTTTTCTCTCCGGATTCACTGTCTCTTCTCCTGTCAAGTCAACTCCTTTTACTCGAAAGATTTGAGTCAGAATCATTCCATAGGGAAGACATTAGTTGTCTTGTTTTGTCGCTTTTGAAGACTTGATCACGCCAAACATATGATCAACAATAAGGTCTCTCAAGTTACACTCTTGTTAACATACACCACAATAGCGTAATCTAAAAAAAGGACACGTTTTCAAACTTTCCAAGTCGCGGAAGAATAATGGATGCAAGCATGTGGTAAATCCCGAGCATCATGTGTGTTTTCTTCAATCAAACATTCATTTTCCATAACAACACGAAGCATAGTAAGGAATGTGACATTCTTAGGTTTCAACCAACTTCTACAGTATGTCCAGTCCAATACATCCAAAGGCGTTCCCAACAAACTATTAAAATCATCACTAGTTTGTATGATTTTCATCCATTTTATTCAATTAGTGAGACTGTCACTGTGAGTACGGTGCTCAAGATGGACATAGAAGTGTTGTACAAGCATGGAATAATGGGTTCCTTAAGTGTAAACATCTTTAACAATCCAATTCTAGTCAAAATCCCTTCTAAAACCAAACCCGAGGTGCAAAAGGAATCCTGATCTAATCCCCGGCCCAAAAGTATTAAGAATAGAAAAGAGCACAAAACTTATTTTTTCATTCATCTTTCGTCAAGCGCATATAGGGAAAGATTAGGAGTTAGGTGATAGTGGAGTTTTGGGATGATGGGGGTAAGAATTGTGATTCACAATCCTAACTCGTTACAAGCTTAAGTTTATCCCACAACTTCACTAATCTCTATATAATTTATCTCTAATAACTAATACTCTCCATCAAGTTTGATTGTCGGATCTCTGATACCTAACTTGCACAACGTATGGTCAAACATTTTTCTTGAGACTGCTTTGGTTAGATTGTCTGCCAGTTGGTCCTCAGACTAAAATGGAAGATTCAAAATGTTATCTTATAACTTTTTTTTGACGCTGTGTACCATCCATAGGGTAGTATGTTGACAGCAACGACCCTTGACAAGCAATAAAATAATAGATACTGGCGACCTGCTCAGCCGTGGAATATAGAGATCACTAATGTATGTTTCTTTAAGCAGAGTAGCTAATAGGTTTTGGTGGATTGTAACATTAACAGCGGTATGTGCTATTCGATCTCAATCTTTTCTGTAAATATTTTATTTTTAATGAAAATTTGGCTTAACTAAAAAAACTTTTTTTTTGACAAAATGTCAATCCACTTCAATATGCTTTGTTCTATCATGCTAAACTGGATTGCCAGATATGCTTATTATTGCCTTACTGTCACATCAGAGGGGCGTTGGGTCTCAAACTTGAAACCAAAGCTCCATAACAAGTTTCCTCAACCAAAGTACTTCAGCCAGTCCTCTAGCTATGCTTCTAAATTCATCTTCAGTACTCGATAGTGCTACCAATTTTTGTTTCTTGCTTCTCCAAGTCACGAGATTACTACCAATCATCATAAAATGTTCGGCGGTTAATCTTCAGTCTACTTGATTTCGGGTCCAATCTGCATTGGTGTACCCTTTGATCTTTAGATGCCAAGACCTATTAAAGATAATTCCAAATCTTGCTGTTCATTTCACATAGCGGACTATTCTGCCAGCTACTTCCATATGGTCTATCTCTGGTTGATGCATAAATTAGCTGATCAATCCTATGACATAGGCTACATGTGGCCTAGTGTGAAAGAGAGATATCAATTTGCCAACTAATCTTTGGTATTGTTCGTGGTTTGCAAGGCTCGTCATGCTATCAAGTTGAAGTTTGTAGTTCATCATCATTGGAGTCCTAGCCTGCTTACAATCAAGCATCCCTTTCCCTGTCAAGAGGTCAAGAATGTACTTCTTTTGGGAGATAAATATTCCATGGGTTGATCTGAGCACTTCAATTTCAAGGAAATATATTAGTTGTCCAATATCCTTCATTTCAAATTCTCGAAACAAGTTTTCTCGAAGTTGTTGGATCTCACTTGTGCCACTTCCTGTAATAATTATGTCATCAACATAAATGATGAGGCATGTGATTAACTTACCGCATTTTTTTTATCAACAAAGTGTGATATACATTACTTTGTATATATGCATATGTTTTCATGGCTATTGAAAATTTGCCAAATCAGGCCCGAGGTAACTGTATGAGACCATATAAGGCTTTTTTCAATCCACAAGTTTGACTCTATCAAAACTCTGAGGAATACTCTAGAGATGATTCCATGTATACTTCTTACTTGAGATCTCCATGTAAGAAAACAATTTTTTTTATATATCAAATTGATGTAGGGGCCACTCTAGATTTGCAGCAATACAAAAGTACTTTGATAGTGTCGATTTTTGCCACTGGCAAAAAGGTCTCAGAATAATCAAGGCCATATGTCTATGTGAATCCTTTAGCCACTAGTCTGGCTTTGTATCGTTTGATTGTTCCATCAGCGTTGTGCTTTACAACATATGCCTAACAACATCCTACAAGCCTTTTCCCGTACGATGGTGTACACTTCTCCCATATTTTATTTTTTTGTAAGGATCTTATTTCTTCTTGTATAGCCTGTCTCCATTCTAAGTTTTCTTAGACCTGTGTTATAGTTCGTGGTACTTGCATACAATATACAGATGCCATAAAACCTAAGGTTTGGTTAGTTAGTCTCCCCCTTGCTAGATTAGCCATAGGGTATTTGGATGATTTCGGTACATGATCTGGATTATATCTTCTAGATGGGATACCCTTGTTTCTCCTTGGAGGGAGAACATATGTCTCTGGATCCGCTGTATGATGTTCAACAATAGGATCAATAGTCATTTTTTTTTATAAGTCAAAATTCAATAATAATAAAAAGTATGTAGAGCTTTCTTACAAGAGATAAGAAAGTATTAAGGAAAACAATGAATAATCCAAACATAAGAGATGGATCTTCTTCAGGAACAAAGTTGAGGTGCCCAACATTGGTCAAAATGACACTCAACTATTCAGGTTGCCATGTGACTGGCTACAGAGGTCATTACCATGGAAGAAAATCCAACTCTGTCTGCTCACCTTATAATATCGAAGTCATGAGAGTGCTGTTGTAGTCCAATGAGTAAAGACTTAATGACTACTGCAACAGTGATCTACTGACATTCAACTATGCATGCCGTCATACAAGTATGACAACATGAGTCTTTACTATAGTAGCTGATACAACTCGGCCTATTTATCTTATAGCATCATAGTCATTTGATTGTTGCAATCTCATTTGTTCACTTGTCTTCGTTCTGAACTCACATGGAGGAAATTAGCCTTTAGTCAGTGTAAGTCTTGTTGTTTTTTTGCTGACGTCAGCTTCTTTTAATCAATCACAGCCACAATCTAGCACATAAGGAAATTTTCTTTACCCTCCTGTGTTCAGGCTTCGGGATGGATACCTCTAATTCAGCTTTCAGGATAGATTTCTTAATTTTTTATACATCCAAGAGGTTGTACCATCCAGTTAGCTATTGTGTAGTCAGAGGAGTTTTTTTTGTTGGCTTTAATCCACATCCATGTTGATTTCTTTATTTGCTCACAAATCAGTGTTGTATTAGGTTGAATGGTTCTAAAATGGCAGGTGTTTCTTGCAAACTAGATATGCCAAACTGTTGCATACCATAGGGTTCTCCATGTTTGAAGGTTGGTCTTAGGGGGACATAGTGTGGACAAAGTTACCATTGAAGGGAATTGGTCCATGGGGGTATCCTTGGGCTGTAGTTGGAGACATGAAACAAGCCACTTCCATACCTGTACCGTATTGAAGCAAGAAGAGAATAAGTGAAGTACAGTTTCAAAATAAGGAAGGAAGAGTGTGCAGTGGTGTGATTGATCTTCTTGTATCAATCATCTTCTCATCATTGCACCTTGTGTGGGGACTGCATCCTGCAGCAGTTTCTATTCAAAATTTGTATTTTTTAGGTGCTAGTGTGCACCATAATGAGGTTACTAAGGAAACTTCTTGTGTAATGTAAGGAGAGTGATGTGCAAAGGCCATATGTGTGTATGTCATTCTGACTATGTATTTGCCATCTGGATTTCCTTTGAATATGTATCTGTCAAATTCATCAGTGTTGGTTGGACAATCCTGCAGATAAAAGTGAAGGTTAGACAATTCAGTGTTTTTAGAAGGCCTTAGTATTATGCGCCAGGTCCACTGCCAGGTCCTTGATCCATTTCGATATTTCCATATGTCTAATATACAAGTTGATGGTGTAGAGGCAAGTCTAAACAACTTGAGAAATTGAACAGCAAGAGGACAATGCTTATGCCACAGATCCAACCAAAATTTGAATCTATTGCTATTGCATATCAACAGTGTAGTGTGATCCCTAAACCAATATGTTCTGGCAAGATCCTGGAGATCATGTTGTGTCTCTTCTTTGACAACTGTGTACAACAACTGGATAAGGGTTGGTAGGCAGTGCATAGAGATCACCAATCTGCAGTGCATATAGAACTTATACCATTTCTGATGAACCTCATACCTAACAAAAACATACTTCAAGTCATAGGGGTCGAGGTTAGTACGGTCTTGGTGGGGGGATATGTACGAAAATAGAATATCCAAAGACACAGGGTGGTAAAGTGAGGGGGTATAGGTGGTGATTTGAGAGGATAAAGTGGATATAGGTGTTCCCAAGTTTAGGGCCCTAGAGGGCAGGCGATTAAGGAGGTAATTTGCTGAGGTAGTAGCCTCAGGCCAATAGAAGTATGGGACCCGAGAATCAATCATGAGGGCATGGGAGCCCTCAAGGAGAATCCAGTTTCTTTGCTCAAAATGCCATTTTGTTGTGGGCTATTGGGGTATGTGGTTTGATGGATCAGCTCGTGATCATGAAAGAAAGTTTGCATAGTGTCATTGACAAACTTGCCCCCATTATCCAAGTGAAGGATCTAGATTTGTTTATGGAATTTGTAGAATATCATTTTATTAAAGGTATAGAAGACCACAGGCACTTTCCAACTTTGATTTTAAAAAATAAATCTTGGTCATTCATGAAAAATCAATAGAACAAGGTAACGACCAAAGCTACGACTAGATTGAGGTACAAGATCCCACACATCCGAATGAATAATATGAAAAACATGTGTTGCACGAGTATCAGTACTAGAAAATAAATACTGATGACTCTTGGCCAAAATACAGTCTCATAGGAAAAAGAGCTAGCATTTTTAGCAAGAGATGGAAATAAGACTTTATGGTAACCCGAGGACGGATGACCCAACCGTTGGTGCAAAATTCAAAGATGCGCGTCCACCACCCCGCAAGAAAGCCTGACGGTCTCGTATTGAGTCAGCTCATCCACGTAGCACAAGCCACCCCATTCAGTACCTCGCCCAATAATCCTCTCGTCCAAAGGTCCCGTAATAGAAAGAAAGTGGGAAACATAAGAACCATGCATTTAAGTTCTTTGGCCCGACCTGAGGATCCCAAAACCGTACACACAACAAAATGATCAAGAGGATCCAGGGGATCGGGATCAAGGAAATCAAAGTATCCAGGCTTAAAGTAATGTGGATTATCAATTTTAGGCCTAGTTTATAAATAATTAGAAAATATGGGCGAATTCCGCAAGGGTTTGCAAGTTTGGTGGCCAATATAGAAATTACCACCAGTTTTGGATAGGTGTTGTAAATTTCTAGAGCTATGAGATCATTTATGCGAAGGCACAAAATTATTTGAGGCCAAAAACTGAACTGAAGAAAGACGCGGTCAACGCTACGAATGGCAAGAAATCGAGGGACCATTCTGCAAAGGCTAAAAAATATGGCGATGGCCATTTCATAAAAATGGCAAATCAAAGGGCATAACAATCATTTAATCTGGGCAAGGCAGGGGCAAAATTGGAAGAACATGTGACAAAGCCGTTTTACCTCCAAGATCCCTATTTTCATGCGATACAGACGTGCCCTTTTCGCCGATTCTGCTAAAACGACAAAACCCTAGCTTTTAATCCCTGCATGAGTTCTCCAAATCCAGGAGCATCCGTAGTCGCCTATTCGCCTCCATCTAGTCCTATCTCCTCTGGATGGCCGACGGTGGTAGCACCACCACCTAGTTTGGGCAATATATGCAGCTCGTACCACCAATCAGGGTACCGGTCCTCTTGAAGCAATTTTCGATGGTGTGGCCGGTTTTTTGGCAATCAAAGCATCAGAGTTTTGTTTTATCAACAAGGCTTACATGGGATGAAGATTTGCCCTTAAATTTGGATGTGCCTTATCGCCCATGGCTATTGAACCCACTGTCGACTCTGGATGTGGGGGTATTACCTGGAAATTAGGGATGGGGGATCTGGGGACGGGTTGTCTCTTGTCTGAGGGTTGCATTCACAATCTCCACAGATGGCAATGGTTTGAGTTTCAAAATATCCCTCTTGACACTGTCAAAATCCGGGCTAACAAAAGGTAGGAGGTGATAGAAGCATTGTTCTTGTCGGATTTGCTGGTAGGTTGCAATATCATTGGGGCATAACATCAAATTTGGTTTGCTACAATCTATCTACCAGATTTGCTGAAGTATGGTGTATACATATTCAAGTGTACGGCTACTTGTCGCTGGTGGATGGCATGAACCGTTAAGTCAAAAGTTTGAAATGCATCTAAGCCACTACTATATGTAGTTTCAAGGCCTAACCACAAATCCTTCGTTGTTGGATATTCGACGAAGTAGTTAACCAAGTTCTGATCGATGTTGTCGAGTACCCAAAAGCACACACATACCGCCTGTTCCCATATTGGTTATTCATCAGATGTGGCTGCCGGGGGCTGTGGTTTACCCGTCAATGACGCAAGCGACCACAACCTCCAATGGTTACTTTCATAAGTCGGGCTCACAGAGCATAATTTTCATGCTGCAATTTGATACTGGGGTGAATGGTTGATTGTTTTATGGTGTGGGATTCTGTTTGAGGAGAGAAGCAATCTGGGTAGGCATATCCGCTGTTGAAGTAGTTGTCTTCACGGTGGATTTGCCGCCGACTTCTTTAGGATCATCTGGCATTCTTGTCGGACAATTGGGTAGATGATGAGGCTACAAATCGATTTGAAGAACTGTTAGTTGCTCTGATACCATATTAAGAATAGAAAAGAGCACAAAACTTAATTTTTCATTCATCTTTCGTCAAGTACATATAGGGAGAGATTAGGAGTTTAGGTGTTAGTGGAGTTGTGGGATGATGGGAAAAGGATTGTAACTCATGCTCCTTACTCGTTACAAGTTTAAGTTTACCCCACAACTTCACTAATCTCTATCCAATTTATCTCTAATAAAAGCCAAATGCGACATATACCTTTCATGAGTGTATGACTTTTTGAAATATATCTTATATACGGTAGCGGAGGAAGAAGATTTAGCGCATTTTGCGTATTTGTTTGAGGCTCTAGTCGTGCCGGTCAATTTTGTCTTAGATCTGACCATTTAATCAGTGCAAAATGTCCGAAATAGTCTTAGCAATGTAGATCTCTGGTTTAGTCGACAATTTTTTGAACTATCAAGCGGGTTTCGTGAGGATATTCGTCATTGATTCAAGAGAGAGTGCAAAGAGATTTGACAGAAGTATTGACTCTCTCTTTGAAGGCTATTCATCTTAGAGTTAACTCATTTAATGACGTGCCAGCTCTTGTGTGAGAAGCCCGAGGTTTATTTTACGTGACAGAAAAGTGTGTCAACGCATTTTGAAAACAAGTAGCCTCAATAAAGTAGTAGCTAGGGCTTTTTTAGAGTGTGTGCTCATTTGAAACAAGGAGTCGACTTGAACATTTGAAAATGAAGAATTTTTCGAAAGTGTTTGCTCATTTGAAACTAGGATTTAACTCGAACTCATAGAACCAAAAATATTTAACTTTTCTTTTTGTCACGCTTTTTCCACATGATCATCAGTGCCATTCAACCAAACAACTTTGCATACTCACGTTGGCCATCGCGAATTCATGTATTACCCAACACACGGAGAGTTTCATCATTCCTAATTCATATCTTATAAAGTAATATTAACTTGCTCCTAAACGTTTAGCGAAGATATCCAGCTAATTGATTCTCAGAGTTTATAAACTCAATAACTACATCTTCGTGTGCATGATCCCTTAAGAAATGATGTTTTATTTTAATGTGTTTTGTTCTAGACTGTAGGATTGAATTTTTAGTTAAATTGATTGCACTGGTGTTGTTACATTTGATCGAAAGGCTGGAGTATTGAAGATTATAATCTTATTATTGTTGTTTCATCCAAATGATTTGAGTGTAATAATTTTCTGAGGCTACACACTCAGTGGTTGACACCTCAACAAAGGTTTGTTTCTTACAAGACCAATATACTAGTGAGCTTCCTAAGAATTGACAGCTCCTACTAGTGCTTCTTGTGTCTATTTTACACCATGTATGGCCTTCATCTGAGTATTCCATCAAATTAAAGTCAATGCTTCTCCTGTAGAACTATCCCATGTCTGCGGTTCCAGTTAAGTATCTGGATATTCTTTTAATAACAACTAAGTGAGATTCTTTAGGATAAGATTGATACTGGGCACACAAACAAACACTTAGCATGATATATAGTCTACTTGCAATAAGATATAGTAACGAACACTATCATAGTACGGTATTTAGTTAGTTAGTTTATTCTACTTCGTTTAATTTTCATCCTTATCTAACTTTAATGTGATGCACATGGGAATTCCTAGTTCCTTATAGGTTCCCATTAAAAATCTTTTAAGTAGGTCTTTTCTATAGTTTGATTTATGAAGATTTCATTTTTTTGTTTGCTTCAGTTGAAGACCTAAGAAGCAAGTCAATTTCCCCATAAGACACATCTCATATTCACTTTTCATGCATTTAGAGAATTCTTCACATAAATCTTCGTTTATTGAACCAAAAATAATACCATCAACAAATATTTGTAATAACAATAAATGGTTGTTTTTTGTTTTGGTGAAGAGTGTGGTGTCTATTTTTTCTCTCTTAAATCCACTTTGGTAAGAAAGTTGCTCAAATATTCATACAAAGCTCTAGGGGCTTACTTTAGACCATTCAAAGCTTTAGTGAGTTTGAATACATGGTTTGGATATTGTACTCTCAAATCCCGAGAGTTGTTTCACATATACTTCTTCATCAATGAAACCATTAATAAAAACACACTTTACATCCATTTGATATAATTTAAAGTTCTTGTGAGATGCAAATGCCAATAACATTTGAATAGCTTCTAATCTTGCTAAGAGTGCAAATATTTTTTCATAGTCAATTCTTTCTTGTTCACATTATATCATTGAGCTACCAGACGTGCTTTGTTTCTATAACATTCCCTAGTTCATCCATTTTGTTCCTAAACACCCATTTTGTTTCAAAGATTGAATGATTTTGAGGTTTTGGAACTAAAGTTCACACTTCATTTTTGTTAAATTGATTCAACTCTTCTTCCATGGCTTTAATTCAACTTTCTTCATTCTTTGCTTCTTCAAATTCCTTCGGTTTAAGTTGTGATATTAAAGCTAGAGTACTCGCATTATTTCTATCCACAATCCCCAATGTACCCAGTATATTCCAACCTAAGTTGGGGTCTGGACTCACATTATTTCTATGTGAAGATCTAATTTGTTCCATTGGATGATTTTGAACAAACTTTCATTTTTTTGGTAAACTTGAGTCTTTTGATTCTTCATTATTTTGATCTTCTTGTTTAGTGTTGTTTACTTTTTCTTCTTTTCTGTTTTCATCATTTAATTGTAGATCTTTAATGATTTTTCCAATTTCTTCAATATTGTCATGCATGAAAGATTTGTTTATATTTGATTCATCAAATACAACATATATTGATTCTTCTATAATCAAATCTCTCTTACTATATACTCTATATGATTTGCTCTGTAAAGAGTATCCTAAAAAGATTCCTTCATCAACTCTAACGTCAAATTTTCTCAAGTAATCTTTATTATTGATCTTTAAAACACTTACATCCGAAGCATGAAAACACTTGCAAGAGTTTTTTTCGATTTTTTCCCATGATCATTTCTAATGTTTTATGATTGTACCCTTTTTCATTTTCATTTTTCTTGGTTAGTTCTTCAAAGTTCTCAAAGGTTTCATCTGTACTAGCAAGAAATAAGGTCCATGTATACCTAGTGTAATCATCAACTATTACAAGGACATATCTTTTACCTCTAGGTTAGAACTTCAATTGGTGCAAAAAAGTCCATTATAATAATTCTAGTGCTTTAGGGGTAGAGATTATATTATCTTACTTGAAGGCACTCCTTGTTTGTACTTTTTTGACATGAATCACACAAGCTATCATTTTCAAATTTCAACTTAGGTAATCCTATTACTGGTTCTTTTCTTGACACTTGACAGTCTATAAATAAGATCTAGGTTAGCATGTGCAAGTCTACTATTCCCCAAAGCATGCATTCATCCTTTTGAGTAACTAGGCAATTTATATTGTTATCTTGTAGATCAACAACATAGACGTTATTTACTTAAGTCCAACAAAAAATATTTTGCCACTAATGATCTCTTCTATCTTACAACGAGTAGATTCAAATACCCTGCTACAACCTCTATCACACAATTGGCTTATGCTAAGAAACAAGCCATAAACAAAAAGACATTCTCAAACATAGAGTTAAAAGAATTACCCACTTTTCCAACTCCAATGATCTATAACTAAAGGTCAATTTGTCCATCACCTTTGAGTTCAAGATTCTTGAAGAGGTTTATTTTCCGTCATGTGTTTTGAGCACCAAATATCAAGGATCCAACCACCTCTTGACTTCTCGAATCTCAAACACACGTGTGACATCAAACAATATTTGATTTTGGTACCCACACTTGCTTAGGTCCATGGGGATTAGTAACAACTTTCTTTAATTGGTCTGTTCTAATCCATATTTTCTTAGCTTACATATTTGTGGATTTGACTTAGGTGCAAAGTTGACTATGGCCATTCAAGTTAGAGCATGTATGAAAAAATGCTTTAATAAATGTAGATTTGTTTGATTTTTTCTTTGGTACAAATTACTCACCGCTTTCGTCATATCCTAGGCCACTTTTAGACTTTTCATATCATTGTAATCCTAGCAATAGATCTAGCATTTTAGTAGTCTTAGGCAATGATCCTAGATATACATGCAACATTTTAATTTGCTTTCTCAGATTCTAATTTTCAAGTGTTAATTCATTCACCTTTTCTTGGTCTAGTTAAGCATTTCAACATCTAGAGTCTTATGATATTTAGACTCATTTTTAGGTCATTGCATTTCTTTAGTTAAGTTCTTGAGTTTTTCTTTTAGAGAAACATGCCTTGAGTTACCCATTTTTAGAAGTAGTTGTTGTTCATGGAATATATTATATAATTCAATAAAAAAGATGTTCATATTCATCATCATTTTCCATGATGCACAAAATTGCAACTTACTCTCCTTCATCCGGGTCACTGTCATCACTATCACCCAAACAACTATGAATGCCTTTTGTTTTTCTCTTTTCAGTTTTGAAGGCTTGAGTTTTAGCAAGTTGTTTAACAATGCGCAAGATAATGGCAGCTACTTGGAGGGTGGGGGGTCGGTGCGACGATTGGAAAATCGGTAATTTGTTAGACAAATATCGATAGGGGAGGTGAAGGGGCCTCTTATCAAGATGAGAATGGGAAAAGCGGTGGGGACGGATCAGATACCGATTGAGGTATGAAAGTGCATAGGAGAGATAGGGATACAGTGGCTAACGACTCTTTTTAACACCATCCTACAAACGGGACAGATGCCAGCGAAGTGTAAAAATAATGTAGTAGTACAGCTATATAAGAATAAGGGAGACATGCAACAATGTAGCAATTATCAGGGTATTAAGATGTTTAGTCGTAATATGAAATTCTGGGAGAGAGTTATTGAACGCAGACTGCGAAGACGTGAAAGAGAACCAATTTGGGTTTGTGCCTGGGAGGTCGACGATGGAGGCGATCTATCTTCTCAGACGGTTAATGGAGAGATATAGAGAACGTAAGAGAAGTCTCCATATGGTCTTTATAGACCTAGAGAAGGTGTGTATGATTTTATACCGAGAGAGGTTATTTGGTAATGTTTAAAAAATAAGAAGGTTCCGTGGATGTATGTGCAGGTTATAAAGGATATGTATGAGAGTGTTAGGAGTAGTATGTGAACTCCAGTGGGGAAACGGATTACTTTTTGGTGGATAGAGGATTGCACCAAGGGTCAGCACTAAGTCTGTTCCTTTTCGCGGTGATTATGGATGTACTTTCTTGGAACATACAAGAAGAAGTACCATGATGTATGTTGTTCGCAGATGACATTGTCTTAGTGACAGAGATGAATGAGGAGGTTAAAGCTAAGTTGGAGCATTGGACAGTGACGTTAGAGGCCAATGAACTACGTTTGAGTCGCTCGAAGACTGAGTATCTAGCATGCAATTTTGCGAATGAAACAAAGGACGGTAAAATAGAAGTTATGATTGCGAACCGAGTACTCCCTCAAAAGGATAACTTCAAGTATTTAGGATTTGTTATACATCGCATCAAGGTCAGATGGATGAAATGATGGTTGGCTACTGGAGTGTTATGCGATAAGAATTTTTCACTTAAGTTGAAGGGAAAATTTATAGGATGGTTATAACGCCGACTATGCTCTATGGATCAGAGTGTTTGGCTATGAGACCGTCACATCTGCAGAAGTTTGAAGTGGCGGAGATGACAATGCTAAGATGGATGTGTGTTTATACATTATTAGATAAGATCCCGAATGGGACCTATATGGATACACTAGGTATCGCATCTATAAGTACCAAACTGAGAGAGGGAAGATTAAGATGGTTTGGACATGTGCGCAAAAGGCATGTCAACGAGCCCGTCAGGAGAGTTGAATGGCTCCAAGTTAAAGGAAGGTAGAGGAGAGGGAGACTTAGGAGAACGTGCTATGAGCTAATTCGATTAGATTTAATGGGATTAGACATCTCTGAGGACATGACCTCTGATAGGACGAGTCGGAGACGTCTTATTATGAGTAGAGATGTATTTAGATATAAGACACATATATGAATACTTGAGTGAGACAGGCATAGGTAGGTAGGGTGGACTAAAGGGTTAAGACTATATTTATTTATTTAATTATTATTTAATTATGTATTTATTTATTTATGTAGTTTTATGTATTTATCGTCTTTTTATCTTTTATTTTTATTTGCATATTTATATATACATTTTTAGTATTATTGTTATTATTTGATTGTTTTTATTATTTATTATTTATTTATTATTTTACTTTATTTTGTTTATTTTAATGTATTTCTTTCTTTTTTTGCCGTCTACGAACTGGGCGTCTCTAAGAAAACAGTATCCTTATCGCTTATGAGATAAGAGCTTGGCTGCATACATCTCACCCTCCCTAAACTTTGCCTACGAGTGAAATTTATTGGGTTGTTTGGTTTGGTTTGTTTTTTAAGACTTGAGAAATGGACATTTCATCTTGATAGGCCTTAGTTTGTTGCATTTATAGCAGATGACGTCCGCATCTTTTCTTTTTCTTTTTTCATCAAACATTTTTTTTTTCTCTTGAAGAACTTTTTTTTTTCCTCTTCATTGTCTTCATCCCTACAAAGAAAATCCATTTTGAGTTGAGGTAACCGGTTTGAGTGCTAGAGTCTTCTTTCTCGTGTCCACTTCATCTCTTGATTTGATAGTAATCTCATGAGTCATGAGTGACCCTATGTGCTCATCAATGGAGAACTTTTTTAAATCCGTAGATTCTTGAATAGCTATCACTTTTGATTCCCATCATCTGGGAAGAGACTAAGAACCTTTCTCACAAGATCTTCATTAGTAATAGTTTTTCCCAATGATTTCAAGTTATTCACAATATTTGTAATTGTTATAAACATAAAAGAAATAAATTCACTAGATTTAATGCTAAAGACTTCATAACTATGAGTGAACCGTTTATGTTTTCCTCTTTAACTTGATTAGTACCTCCATGTGTTACTTCTAACTTGTCCCAAATTTCCTTAGTCGTGTCACGTGATACTCTATTGAGTTTAGTTGGACTTATGGCACTATGAAAAATATTTGTGGCTTTACCATGCAAGGACATTATTGTAAAATCATTTTCACCTAAAATCTCCTTAGTTTTCTATTAGTGTTGTGCCCTTAGGCCAATCATTTTAGGGCATTGTAATGACACTTTTATATTAATGTATATTGATAAGTAGCATTCTTAATTAATTGATTATTGTATATTAAATAATAAAGCCCTAGTACTAATAACTTAAAGTAGATCACAATGATTTGTGATAGTGAGACTACCTTAATAAAGTTATTAATATTAAGCATCCCTAACTATAGTATTAGTAAGAAAATGGCATTACTAATATGGATAGGTTATCATGTTCTTAGTCGCTTCATTTTGAAGTGAGTAGTTTATTTAATCGACTACAGTGTAGGGATACCTAAACTAGAACATGGATGCTTGTAGTTGACAAGTACATCGGATTGACTCGAAGAGAGATTGCCATATTATCAATGTAAGTTCTCTAAGGAATGGTAGGTGTAAGTGATCATTAGACTTGAGATTATCATGGTATCTTGAGTATGGGGTATCACTCTTTGATCCTATTTGGAATTGCCCGTAAAAGGGTAACGATAGATAGATATTTGGAGTGATATGAAGTATGAAAGCATTTTGAATGATCAATAAAATATTCACCACTCCTAAATGGTTAGGTAAGATATGTCTATGGCCGTTTGTAAGAAGTCATGACTAGAAGTCTTTGATAAAAACCTAAGATTAATTAGAAAGGAGTTTCTAATTAATACTTAAGGATCATGATTTTGCATATAAGAAATCAATAGCATATATCAAATGAGGATGATAAATAACCTCTATATGCTGTTGGAAAATTGTATAGGTGAAGGGATAATAATTACAAGATAACTATTATGATACATTGCTAGATGTCAAACACGATCTATGAACATAAATTGGTGATTAATAAATTAAAGGAGTTTAATTTACTAAGCATAATTAGATTATGTTAATTCAGATTTAATTGACGAGTTATTGAGAACTTATAGGGTCACACACATTAACACCAATTGTTGATGGATCTAATTGCATTCAAGATAAAAGATAGGGGATCAAACTTAAGTATTGGATACTTAAAGGGCCAACATGAAAGGGGTTGTATGTAATTGAACAGCATGCAAAGGGTTGCAAGCATTTGAATAAACATGCAAGGAGTTGCATGTAAAAGTGAATACAAAACTTAGTAGTACATCCACTATCACTTGAATAGTGGGAATTCTCTACATTCAAGGGTTGATGATGGGAAGATATATAAGAGTTGTATATCATGACTTAGTGGTAAGTCATGACCATGACTTTCAACTTTGGATACTTAGGGTTTAGTTTTTACTTTGGGTGCTTATATTTCCCTCATGGTTTAGGGTATTTATAGAGGAAGACTTATGCACTTATCCATACAAGTGACATGGAAGTGACCATAAACCCTAACCCTAAACACTAAAACATATCTGCATGGGGAAGGACTATCCTGCTCAACTCAATGCTCACAGCACTTCCAGCATACTATTTTGGCTACCTAAAAGCCCCCTCATCAGTCATAAAATTGGCTAATAATAATCAGAGAGTTTTTCTCTGGGGAAGCTAAAAGGAACACAAAAAAGTCAGGGGTAGCTTTGGAAAAAGTTACTGCGCTAAGGGACTAGGGTGGACTTGGTATCAAGAACCTAAGACATCAGAATGATGCCATGCTGACCAAGTGGGGAGCAAGAATTCTCCTGAGACAAAAGCTTTAGCCATGGATATTCTAAAATCCAAATGTGCTAACCAATGAACCTTAACATTGGGGAATATCATGGAACTCAGGAAAATTGATGGTAACCAGTGTTAGTGTTATGATCTAAGACCAATCACCTTGAGCATTTGTATTAACATTTTAATGTTACTTATATGATTGTAGCAACCTTTTTTACTTGCTTTATTTATAGCATTCCAATTAGTAAAGCATAGTGTTGTTAACTTAGAGTGTATCACAAAGAGATGTGATGATGAGACTACTCTAATTACGTTATAAATACTAAACATTCCTAACCATATTATTAGTGAGATGAGGGATCACTAATACGGATAGGTTAGCATGTTCTAAGACGATTCCTTTTGAAGGAAATAGTTAATCTCATCAACTATAGTGTAGAGACACTTAAGCTAGAACATGGATGCTTGTAGTTGACAAGTACATCGGATTGACCCGCATAGAGATCACCATATTGT